>JASPKZ010001640.1:0-49297 GCA_030220185.1 Diploptera punctata
TGGCGCAAGCGGTCAGACGATCGCCTCTCACCGATATCGAGACTCGTCACTACATATGGGTTTCGTGGTGGACGAAACGGAGCTTGGACAGGTTTTTCTTCTCTGAGTTTCTCCCGTTTTCCCCTGACACAATATCGTTTTACCATATCTAGTGAAGTGCTTTGTGTGGAGTGTAGCATTATATGGTGCAGAGACGTGGACATTACGACGGAATGAGGAAAAGCGACTGGAAGCTTTTGAGATGTGGATATGGAGAAGAATGGAACGTATAAATGGACAGACAAAGTAAGAAATGAAGATGTGCTAGAGAGTGGGTTGAAAGGAGAACAATGCTGGAACTCATAAAGAAGAGGAAAAGAAATTGGATTGGGCACTGGCTAAGAGAAGAAACTGCCTGCTGAAGGATGCTCTAGAAGGAATGGTCAACGGAAAGAAAGTTAGAGGCAGAAAAAGACCAAGATGATAGACAATATTAAAATAAATGGTTTGTATGCAGATACAAAAAGGAAAGCTGAGTCAAGAAAAGAGTGGAGAATGCTAAGTTTGCAGTGAAAGACCTGCTCTTGAGCAGAACACTATGAATGAATATCTCCATACTCATCTCAACCATTTCGTTTCATTTCGTTCATCTGCCCCTGTGATGATGCGTCAGGCGTGGTCGGCCGGCACCTTTGTCATTCACAGACCTCTATATTAGTGGTTTCATCTCATCTCATCCTGAGACGGACACGAGTTGAGGGTATTATTTATCATTCAAAGGATATCAAGTACATTTTTTGTACACATGAGAAACCTACTTCAATAAGCTTAAATTACATTTTGAAGTGTTCACCTCAAAGCTAATAATGAATAATGAAATGAACATATAATGTTATCCTACAGGCAAATTATTTTCGAAGCAACGTGTGTTTGTAGAAACAAACAAAAAAAAAATGTAAATCCTGGAGTTAGGAAGGGAAAATATTGACGGACATGATGTAGGATGTCAATGTGAACTCAGGTGGAATATGAAATTTGTTGACGGGTGAACATTTAGTAAAAGTCACATACAACAAGATGCTTTAAGGCAAATTCTAACAAAGTGACCAAGCAAATGCATTCGAATTAAGCTTCAAGCCACCGATTTCAAATTCCGTTTGATTACATTGCAAACTCTACATATATCACAAAAATTTTGTTAATATAGATTATCATATAAAATATTTTTTTCCAATTTCTTCTACTATTTCCATTAATACCTATCGGTTCTGCTTTACCATGCTTGCCTCTTATTTCGAGATTCGCGGTTCAATCCCAGCCGGAGCCGATTAATTTTTAAAGGAAAATGTCCAGAGAATGGCTTAATTTGGAAGGGAAGTAAAGGCATGGTCGTCTCCTTTCGCAGATTTACGGCACATAAAATAATTTCAAGACTGAAGTAAGCGGACTCTTGGCAAACTTTTGTCAACCTTCCGCGCCAAATTTGAATTGCGACATTAATCACCAGAGCGGTTACAGAGCGTGGTTAAGTAAACACTCTAACCAAGTCAATACATTAATCAATACTTTTAAAATTCATATTTAAGCACCGTTGAGGTTATGTAATAATATATAAATATAAAATTGGCACATGGTAAGTCAGTCGTTTTCAACTTACCAGGTACCAATTTTATATTTAAAAACTCACTATAGTAGTTATCACTACTACCATGACATATATGCAGGGTATTACAACGTGATTTTAATTTGAACTATTGTTTAAAAATAAAAGAGCTAACTCTGATTTTGATTGTTGTTTTAAACAAAAAAAGAGAGCTAAATCTGATAATGACTTAGCTGGATACATTGTTCATAAGTAATGTCACGAGTGATTTCCAAATTATCGGTAAATTCATGACTCACGAAGCGAAGAGTGAATTTATCTAGAGAATTTGGAAATCAAGAGTGACATTTGTTAGGACCATTTAACGAATAAAATTAAGCTGTTTACTCACAATGCATTATTTAACTATAATTATTTTAAAATATTTATATATTTAATGTAAACGGCGATGTTTGAAAACAAATGAGAAACGATTGATACGCTTCATTTGCTTCTTTTGTTGATCACTGCAACCAGATCATATTATTTATTGCCAAAGGAACGCAATATTGTAAGAATGCACTCTAGTGGAGAAAAAATTAATTACATCAAACTGTGTATTAATTCATTTCTGATGCTATGATGTAAATATGACAATTATAGTTTTCTGGAATGTTATTACCTGGGAAAAAATAAATTTAAGAAAGTGAAAAACAGTGATTTCTTTTTTTGGTGGTATAATCAATTGCTACAAATGTTTTTATATTAACTCCCGCATGCGCTGTGTATTGACATTCATGCACTATATATATTATCTGGTAGCCGTATTTCTTGGAGAGTCAGTCACTGCAAAATAATGCTATAACCTATTCAGAATGTAAAAAAAGGAGGTGCTTTCTTTGTTATGATAAACCTTAGTTGGTAAATTCTAGGCGAAACACGACTGTGATTGGTTGTAAATAAAAAATCATTAAAATGGCATAATAACGTCTTATGTGAAGAGATATTTTCCAAATCGTATTAAGTCCACTTTTTACGAAATTAAGTTATACATTGTTTACTGATATTCTGCACTAGCTCTATCTAAAGATGTACTCAGTTTGCACATAACCATATTTGAACATGTGTAAATCAGTCTTGAATTACAGTGTTCACTTTAAATCACATTATGGCCACCTTTCCTATCACTTCAAATCATATTTTGTCCTTGTCAGTTTAATACAGTAGGCCTATAGGCTATTAGTAGAATATTATGGAATTTAATTTATTTTAGTGATTGCTTGGAAGAAGAATTATTATATCTTATAAATAATTAAATTAAGCATAATTGTAGGCTTTCACGGCCGTTTTCCGATTATTGTTTAGTTGGTTTTCCGGGTTAAATGCCAATGGTCCATTTTTTGATTAAACTAGACGTTTCGTATACTATTGCTGTAGACGTCCTCAACGTCCAGCTAGTCTGCTGCCGACAGTTGAGGAGTTCACAGAGAGCAAGCAGAATCTACCGAGGATGTCTATTGCAGTAATAGACGAAACGTCGAATTTCATTAAAACTCGACCACTGTCATTTAGCCCAGAAGACAAACTAAACAAGAATTAAATTAAGTGTTTTCATATTTTAATTTGTATCTGTTTCGGGAATTTTTAAGTTTCATATACTATAAACAATCTAAGCAAGGAATATTTTGTGTCTTATGGCACGTTTTCAATATACATTTTAACACATTAAAAACATATTCAACGTTAAGAATCAGTTTATTTTGCATTCTACATCAAACTGTATTACGTCCATTCAGTTTATGCGGTTAATAGTCACCCTGTATTAATAATCATTCCAATGTCAAGAGATCCCAAATTTGGAAATTCGCCAAAACTTTAAGGATTTTAAATTTTAATTTAATTCTCAGGCATTCTCTCCTCATATTATTGATTTTAATGGGCGTAATACGATTTGAAAAGTAGGGTAAAGGGAGGTATTTTCATGATACTGGTAAAATCGTGCAGTTAATTTTGAAATCTCGGTAAAGAATTATCATTCTAGGTAGATTGCTGAAATTATAAAAGTATATTATCTAAAGATGTGACCTTTGGTCTAAATAGCTCAATATATATTTATCTCGCATTTTACCTTCTGGACAATGTTTCAAAATTAACTATCACGAAATTACATATACCACGAATCTCCCTACCTCTACCCTATCTTCTCATAGGTCTATTATATGATGTAGGGCCTACACTCAGAGACATTAGATGTTACTGGCCTCACTGTAGACTTGTAAATACATTAAAAAAGGAGAACTTTTAATTGGTAACTACCCAAATTCCTCACGATACTTGATCGGCACCGATTTCTTACTAACCGAAATTCTATAAGAAAAGTTATTTACTCTGCGCCACTCGCCTACGGCGCGGAATAAGTGGGGAATCTTTACTGATCATAACTCCATGACATGGGACACCGGTTTTATTGTCTTACCGAAAAAAGCCGAACTAGGTATTTAGATGTCCTGAAAAAAATCACTGTTCCCGGTCGGCTTTAAACCTCCAACAGAATATGATGGCCGTGATATTTCTGAAAACATTTTCTATATTTTATTTACATACTTATTTTATTTATCATGTTTCACAACATCTTCCTACGCCCAATTAATCTACTGTCATTCTCCTCCACATCTGTCATTCCAATCTCCATCGTCCAATCCTTTTCTTCCCTCATGCCGCTCGAAACAACATTGATCAAGGTTATTTTTTACTGTCGTCTTCAACTACCAAGTGGCACCCATTCTAGTATTCTTCTTGGGAATCTGTCTTCTGTAATTCTTTTATAACCTACAAAAATTAATGACTCAAATGACCGAAATAGTCCGTCGCCGTGGCGTAGTCGGTAGAGTCCCTATCTTCCACTCCGGCGACCGGGGTTCGATTCCCGGCGGGGTGGGAATTTAAAAAAATCTCCACCTTGGGTCTGGGTGTGTGTGCTGTCCCTAATGCTCACCTGAGTGCACATTTCCTAATAAATAAAAAAAAAAGGACCGAAATATATTTTTGTTGACTATAATTTAGTAGTTTACAACGATTATAATAAAAAACGAATTGTTTTGTAAATAAATTGAACATCATGAATACAAAATTCAATTGATTTTGATTTTTATTATTACCCCATTCAGTTTACAAACCACGTAGTAAATTTTAAGCATAACTTCACGGTTAATTTGGTTTTAACTGATCCTATCGACATCAATCATTAGTAATGTAGTCTATGGAATGAGTTAATGCAGTCGAGGTCGATACTAAGATAGTGTTTCTACGTGGTTGGGCACGGTTAGTGTTAATTACAGCATTTACTTGACTTATCCAATGATTTAAATGCACACTCTGTAATGATCAGTTATTTAAAATTGGTGAAAGTCCAATCAATTTCACAGTTCCATTTAGATTGTATAAAATGTGAATCGAAGTAGAGCATTTACTTTTTCTTCTGTTAAACCTTGATCACTTTCATAGAATCATCGTAAGTAATGCCACGAGTGATTTCTAAATTATCGATAAATTCACGACTCACGAAGTGAGGAGTGAATTTACCTAGACTATTTAACTCATGCCCCAAATGGGAGTCAATGACCAATCACGTTTCAATGATTTCTGTTTTACAACCAATCAGAGTCGTGTTTCACGAAATATTTATCAGAATTATAATTACCATATTAAAGAAAGCTCCTCCTTTTTAATATTCTGAACAGGTCTGACCATTATTTTGCAGTGACTGAGCCTGTGAGAAGTACTGCTACCAGATTGTATATATAGTGCATGAATGTCAACACATGCTGCATGCGGGAATTAACATAAAAACATTTGTAGCAATTGATTATACCACCAAAAAAAGAAACCACTGTTTACACTTTCTTAAATGTATTTTTTCCCAGGTAACAATCCAGAAAAATATAATTGTCATATTTACATCATACGACATCAGAAATGAATTAATATACAGTTTGATGTGTTTCATTTTTTCTCCACTAGAGAGCATTCTTACAATATTGCGTTCCTTTGGCAATAAATAGTATGATCTGGTTGCAGTGATAAACAAAAGAAGCAGTTGAAGCGTACCTATCGCTTCTCATTTGTTTTCAAACATCGCCGTTTACATTAAATATATAAATATTTTAAAATAACTATAGTTAAATAATGATTTGTGAGTAAACAGCTTAATTTTATTCGTTAAATAGTCTAACAAATACTCTTGATTTCCAAATTCTCTAGATAAATTCGCTCCTCACTTCATGAGTCGTGAATTTATCGATAATTTGGAAATCACTCGTGGCATTACTTATGAGAATTTGGAAATCAAGAGTGACATTTGTTAGGACTATTTAACGAATAAAATTAAGCTCTTTACTAAAAAATAATTATTTGAATATAGTTATCGGTGTTTTAAAATATGTATATAATTGATGTAAACGGCGATGTTTGAAAACAAATTAGAAATGTGAGGTTATGTAGCCTATATTCACTGCAACTCGATCATATTATTTATTGCCAAATAGGATCGCAATATTGTAAGAATGCACTCTAGTGGAGAAATAATGAAACACATCAAACTATTATAATCAACATTATAGGTTAATCATTTATATTTTGAATAAACAATTCAGTAAAATCACTGAATCTATTCATTATTTGCTATATTCAATGTATTTGTTGGAGAAAAGTAATGATCTAACCTGTTCAGAATATTAAAAAAGGAGGAGCTTTCTTTATCACAAAAGTAGGAGCTGATAAAGAGAAATCGATAAAGAGCTATGTGAAACACGACTGTCATTGGTGTAAAACAGAATTAATTGAAACGTGATTGGTCATTGACTACCATTTGCGACATGAGTTAAATAGTCAATCATAATAGTCAAAAAGTCCTTCAATGATATAATTTGTAGTTACAGCCTCAAATAATTAATATAACCTACTACACTTGTCTATACAAATGTCATGACAATACTATTTTTTCTCCTCTTAGTTCAACCTCTTCCTTTGTAGGTATACTCGGACCAACTTATCTGTGCCCTTACAGCGCTGACATCGTTCTTAGAAAAAAGTACACGTCTATACTCTCACCATTTCACCGCACTCCCCTCCCACTACGTCAAACAGCAGCCACGATAACTTATCGAGTATGTATGTTGCCAAAATTCCTCCAGTGTAATGGCTCTTGAATGTTGAATAATGTAAGGTTGGAGCTGAGTTGACAACACTGGAGTGCAAGTGCAAATAATGTCCCGCAAGAAGGCTCAAAATTGTGAGTAGTGGGAAGGGAAATAGAGAGAGATAGAAGAGAGAGAGAGAGAGAGAGAGAGAGAGAGGGGGAGAGAGATAGAGAGGAATACAGGGAGGGAAATGATTTACCGAGGCAGAAAAGGAAGTAGACTTTAGTTCGCATATCTTACGGGGCCACAGATCCGCTGGACAGACAATACCCGTGCCATAAGCAACCTGAGCCTTCATGGGACGCGAAGGGAGGGAATTTTAACTCTGAGTCACATATATACTTTTTTACTACATAAGGACATTGATTGCCTCTCCGGATGACTGATCAGCTAAATGCCAGGACCACCTCCGAGACAACACGAACATTTGAGAAAAGACAGATAATTCACTCGTACCATACATTCACAATAAACACTGCGAAATTTATGTGGATCATTATAATAGCCAGAATATGTTCGAGACGTATTTTGGGCCTTAGAGTTTCCAGTAATTTGTCTTACAAGCAAGACAAAAGCTCTAAAAGAAATTTCATCCAGGAAACTTGTCCCTACCGGGGATCGAACATATCCAAATGTGTGTGGTTGGCATTAACTGCAGACGGTTTGACTTATAAAGGGTTTACCAACTACTACTACAACAAAATATTAAATTAAATTTCTCTGTTATCTTGCACGATCTATACGAGTGTATCTGAAGTACCCCATCATTTTAAAACGTAAATTACATCATATGGGTCAGATTTTATATCGGGATCTTCTAGACTCTAGTTTCCAGACATTTGGCAAGAGCATTACCAATCAGCTCCAATTTACTAAGTTTCTAACGTGTTTTAACTCATACTGATGTAGCCTAAATCTATAGTCACAGGAAATCATCATCATCAACAAGGATTAAGCCCAATGGCCTGTTCCGATCTCGTTATACGACGAATTGGTCCTTCCATCTCTTCAATGGTCTTCCCAACATTCTTCTCCCTTTTAGTTTATAATTATACATTCTTCTTGGTATGCGCTGTTCATTCATCGTAATACGTGCTGAAGATAAGCATTTTGATAATACTCGTATTTTATTCTTTCACAGAGATTAAATATATTAAGTTCTGTTCTTATATCTTCGTTTTTCTTTTTATCGGTCCTTTGGTATCCTGCTATTTCTGTCAAGTCACAGGAAATAAGGTGTTAAATATAGAAATCGTTACTTTAAAAAAAAATATCTATTTTAACTGAGAAAGTGGGTTAATCTCACGAAATACCAAGAAACAAACAAAAAATTATTATTCGGAAACTGGGGCCTATTAGAGTCTTGAGTTATCTAATTCCTCATATTGCGCAGAATACTTGGGTTATTATTACTGTAATCTTATTTTGTCGATATTTCTATTCACAACAACCGTTACCCTAGGAACATAATTATTCCAGTTAAGACAATTTGTTACCAAACTATAGGCCTAAATTATACCCAAAACATACTCCTCGGTGCGACAGGCCTAGAAGGTTTTTACCTTACATCCGGCTGCTGGTTTTATATCCGCATGCGTTAATCACAAAAAGTAAATTATTAAACAGCAAGTGTAGGAGTGACATGTGGTCAACATATCGAGTCCCCAGTTGTCACAGCTGGTTTTCTCAATCTAGAACCGCTACTTATTGTAGCTATCTAAATTCCTCACGATGCTGGGTGGGCATCGCACTGGTCCCAAACTGGCCGAAATTCCATGAGAAAATGTCTTCCCCCATGGAGACTCGAACCAGCGCAAGTCCCACAGCTTTGCTCCAAGACGCGGGACCTATATGATACCCATTGTACATAAAAGGTTAAAATTATAATAAAATTATTGACCTGATATGTCAGTCTTCCTTAACTTCGTGAAACTTCAATTAAAAAAGTCGAAGGTGGAATGTGTTTCAAAAGGCCCACGAGTCTTTTTAATCAAATTTCACAAAGTTAGCGACAACCGAGATTTCAGGCACAAACAATTATAATTATAACCTCTTATATAGCAACCCTGAAATGAGTTTTAAAAGTATTGACCTAGTGTATAATTCCAAAGTTCTAGTGCATTCGCTGTCTTCCTACTCTTTCTTCTTCTTCTCTGTTAAGAGCCTTAGCCTGCCTTTAAATATTAAGCTTTTAATAGCCATTTGATAGTGAATTTTCAATTCCTTAATGCAGAGAATATTTTTTTCTGATTTCGATATTTGCCCAACTTAAGTTTTATGTGGAATATAAATCAGAAATAAAATAAAATGTACCTTCTTAGATCAGAGCCGTCGTCCTCAACTTATAAAATATGTATGCTTTTGTCTGAAGGCCTTTGAGAATCTCTATTCCATCTTCAGCATCTTTCTTCGCTACATTACTTGATGTGGTGGTTGATGGTGCTGGTCCTAATGTAGCGTTGTCGTGACACCACTACATCAAGTAATGTAGCGAAGAAAGGCCTGCTGAAAATGGAATAGAGATTCTGAAAGGCCATCAGACAAAAAGCATACATATTTTATAAGTTGAGGACGACGGCTCTGACCTAAGAAGGTACATTTTAACTTATTTTATTTGATGACTATCCACCTCAACGGTTTTAACAATGAATTTTATTAGTATAGATATAAATCAGAGGGAGAATAATATTAACTATGGTTTGAGGGAAGTGGATTATACAGGAAATGGTTGGAAAATATTAGCTCAGGATAGGGATATATGGACAGCTTATGTCCGCGCGGCCATGAACCTACGGGTTCGATAGTGCCAGTGAGTTAGTTAGTTAGTTATAGAGTCGCCGTATCTTAAATCCACATTGAGAAATCATCACCTTGGTTTATCAATATTTAGGATGCAAAATAAAGTGGTAGGGCTACAATTGCAATAATCCTACTTAAATTGCAAAATAATTAATAAACAGAAACACAAGAAGGTATAACGTCTTTAAGCGAGAAAATTATAAAATGTTTAAAACTCAAAATTCTATTAACCTACCCTAAACACCATACTCTACTTAAATCAACCCATTTTTTATCTCTTATTCTAATTAATCATTTCTTACAGCTCTATAAGGCCCTTACATGGTGTTTCAAAAGAGATGTTCCAAAATGTAAGAATAATAAGAGGAAGACAAAGAAACGAGTTCTAGTAAACATGTGATATAAGGTTGCTCACTTGCGGGAGTTACTTACCAAGCTAATTTAGTTACTCTTATTTCCCTACATATGCCAGCGAATAACAAGCGGTTAGTTTATAGCCTCATATAGACACCTTAGCAGGCAACTAAGTAATTACTTGGCTGGGAAATACTAAATAGATAAACTAATTTAAAAAAATGTCAATTTAATTTAGCAATTAACTTACAAGATAAACAGAACAATCAAGTGCAAATAGAAACAACAACAAAAGCACATAAAAATTGTTTGTAAATAATTGACTGTCCATGAATCACACTCATTTACAAACGACCTGGTACTTCAAGTAAAAAGTTTTTGTGAACTGATTTCTGACTTATTTATTCAAATGCAGTGAAATTGGTTGAAATTGGTACTTGGTATATTCAAGATAGTATGGACATTTATGACTAGAAAGTAGAATATATAGAAATATAGACGCTAACCATAACTATGGACAATTAATTACTTGGAGTGGCTCACCAAGTAAGTAATATTGAGTCTTCTCTGTCTAAGAAGGAATTTGCTCTAAATGCGATATTTATGGCTATTCACTCATTCATTCAACAAGCCCCAACCAGCAGAAAGACATACAATAACCGGTTTACTTACGGATCCATATTTACTAGAAATCTGTTGGTTCTCTTCATTTTTACTACTCATCCTTACAATTAGATGATCAATTTCTTTTCCCCTTTTTGTTTTTGTTTTACCTTTTTGTTTTACCTGTTTTGTTAACTTTCTTTTATCCTCACATAGATACAAGGACAGAACACACACACCCAGACCCAGGATAGAGATTTAAAATCCCCTACCCGCCAGGAATCGAACCCGGGTCGCCGGAGTGGAAGGTAGGGACTCTACCGACTATGCCAAGGCGACGGACTCTATTTTTTTTTTTCGTTTTATACTGGTTTTCCTTCTTGTTTTACCTTTTTCTTTTTTGTTTTACCTGTTTGTTATCTGTCTTTAGTTCTCACATAGACACAAGGACAAGACACACACACACAGACCCAAGGTGGAGATTTAAAATCCCCTACCCGCCAGGAATCGAACCCGGGTCGCCGGAGTGGAAGGTAGGGACTCTACCGACTACGCCAAGGCGACGGGCTCTATTTTTTTTTTCGTTTTATACTGGTTTTCCTTCTTGTTTTACCTTTTTCTTTTTTGTTTTACCTGTTTATCTGTCTTTAGTTCTCACATAGACACAAGGACAAGACACACACCACACACAGACCCAAGGTGGAGATTTAAAATCCCCTACCCGCCAGGAATCGAACCCGGGTCGCCGGAGTGGAAGGTAGGGACCCTACTGACTACGCCTCGGCGACGGACATTTTGAAACCCCCTGTAGATGTTAATAGTTCATGGAATATCTAATTATAATGTTCATATAAAAGATCTCTAAACTAACAATGATTGTCAAATGATTAAATGGCATTTTGCCCCACGTTGCTGCAGTAGAATTCCTTGTAGAATTCTAATCCATATCGTGATAATAATATTCTCTTAGTTGAATTCCGCTTCCATAATGTAATTCACGTTAAATGCGGGATTAGAGAAAGTTTCTAGTAATTGGTAATGATTTAATTACACTTCGGTTGGCCTGGTTGAATAATAAATGGAGTCTGTCTGTCCACTATTCCCGAACGATGTTCTGTATAATTCAATAACGAGGTGCTTTAACATTTTCAAGTTTTAGGAAGGAAGAGATATCCTTGTAATAATATCAGCTCTTTAAAATTACAAATTCCAACATTGCATGCATTCTGAGAATTAGATTTATACTTGTACGAACAAATAAATTTGAATCATAGCAAAAAAATTACCCAATATTAAAATAAATAAGGACTAATACCAAATTTAAAAACTTTTTTAAATATATAAAGGTTTTGTGGGGGGAAATACAATATATTTTATAGAGGAAGCAGTATTTTCGATAAACGAGAAACAAAATGTGGCTAAACTTTCCAACATGTGACAAGACTTATTAAGTACCCTAATAAACTCCTGTCAAATATTACTCTTTGGGTTTAATTTCTCAAGTATTTACTACCATTTACAATGATTTTTACATGTTTCCTAACGATTATTTAAATACACTGAATATTACGATGTCGAATTACATATAATACATACCTTAAAGATGTGGCAGCCATATTAATCTTAACGAATATTCTATGCAGCAAACAAACTATGTACACCCTTAGACAAAAAAGAAAATGAGTCATCTCTTGATTCTGACAAAGAAAAAAGAGTCATCTCTTGATTATATCAACCGATCGGGGAACTTCGTGAGCACTCGCAGAAGCCTTATTCACATTAACACGTTTTCAGTAATTGTATTGTGTTGTTTGCTAGTTAACGCAGTGCACACTCAAGTAACATAAAAGAGAGAGCTTGCCTTTGTGTGTTTCCGTGGTTGAGAGGTTCAATACACAACATCTGCGTTTGTAACCTCACGGGTTCGATTCCCGTTCTATTTTTTTTACTGAATGTTAGGATAGCATTTCGCCTGTAATATAGTTTCATATTTAATTTTATATTTGAGTTTTATGGCTTTAATGTACACACAAAACACAAATAAAAACCTTCTAATAATTAAATGAAGAAAGAAAATAATATCTTCTAAAATGAAAACTTTAACAAAATTAATATCGGGTATATGAACCCTCAGCATCTATTACTGCCCTCAGTCTGCGGGGCATTGATGCAATCAAATTTCTACAGTCACGTGGACTTACAGCTAGAGTATCCCAGACGTCCTGAATTTGTGCCCATAAGCCATCTTTCGTCTTTCGTGCATCTGCAGGACAATTAAGAGTTCATTATAAACAAACTTGTTAGAGGCTGTTGCTTTTGCGCAAAACGTGGGCGCATCAGTCTATTAAAATCAATACATTGACATCACCTACAACAAACCCTGAATGTGGTAAAACAATTGTTACAATAACGACATTAACATTGATTTACTTTAATTGTCAAAATAAAATGTATTTAATTCATTAAACATTTTAATACAAATATCACGAAAAAAAACTACATAATTGAGGACGGGAATCTGCGACCTTCATTAACAGAAACTGTGACTGTATGCTTTACCGCTGATCTAACAGGGCACATAGGAGTATCTTCACTCAGTTCATGCCACATAACGCAATAGCTCAGGGCCTGCACAATTATGACTAGTTTACTAGTGTGAATCCAGCGCTGTGTCGAGTAGGACTTAGAAGAAATATGCGTTCAAGAGATGACTCATTTTTTTGTCTAAGTATGTACGTGTTCCAGCGCAGCCAACATAGAGTATGTACTAATTAACTTTACAGTACACATATACTTCAGAATTTTAGAATTTACTATTCATACTGTCTATTTTTGGGTGTTGCGTTCTTTCACAGGTTAGAGTACTTAAATTCCAATAGGCTAGCTTTTAGGTTAGTCTTTCACAAGTTAGAATACTTAAATTGCTTTATCTTAGCTTTTAGGTTGGTTGGCAACGCGAGTTCAAATATCATGTATATGTTGGCTGCATCCCGTGATTCCATAGTGTAAACTGCTTCGCGTCTGTTGGTGCATGCGCATGGTGTACGGTTGGAATTTTGAAAATATTTTCCTGCCACATGTTGGAAAGTATTTCCAAAAAAAAAAAATTCTATAGTTATTTTATAAGAACGAAATATCTTCTACTCCGAGCATTTTAGCAAGAATGATAAGAAAACACTTGTCTAGAGGCCTATTACTTTGCATTGCCGTTCTCCTGACTTTAACTCTGGATCAAGAGAGTTAGGTCCATGTAAAATGTTGTTATGAATTGTATTTACTAAACAGCGTTTTTTAAATTAATACTCATTAATAAAATCTAAGATTTTGCACATAAAAAGAAATATATTAGTTATAACTGTAGATTGATGAGATAATTATTTCCAGATATTATTGTGTAGAAATCAATAAATAATAGTATATTACGATATGAGGTTGGGAAGTGGGTTTTACGGAAACGAGGAAAATATTTTTAAAAACCGAGCAATAATGAAGTTTTTAATTTCCGAAGTTTTGGTAAAACACTTCACAAACGTGCGTTGTAGGCTACATTATTTTTTGCGCGATGGTTGTTTTAAAAATAATAAATAATAGTAAAATAATATCTTTGTTGGAAATATTTGCGTTCATTATAAACAATTGGTCCCGCGCCGTAGCCGAGTGGTTAAGGCAGGAAGCCCTGGCGCAGAGCTACGGGACTTGCGCTGGTTCGTGTCTCCATGGGGGAAGAAATTTTTTCATGGTTATTCGGCCAGTATGGGACCGGTGCCCACCCAGCATCGTGATGCATTTGGGTAGCTACAATAAGTAGCGGCTCCAGGTTGAGAAAACCAGCTATAACGGCTGGGGGACTCGACATGCTGACCACATGTCACCCCTACACTGGCTGATTATCATCTACCTCTGTGATTGACACATGTGGATGTGAGGCCAGCAGCCGGCTGGTAGGCTAAGGGCCTTATAGGCCTGTCGCGCCAGGAGTAGTATAAACAATTGACTAACGTTAACAGTGTGGGCAATGTTTATTAGTTGAAACAACAGGAGGCCTTAAGAACAATTATTGATAATATGGCCGCAAGTTCCCATTTATTGTTTTATATTGTTTCAAAAAAAAGTTCAGTTTATTTAAAATGCAGCGATTTGTTTCGTATAATGTATATTCACACAACCTTTTGGATATTTTTTGTATATAGGCCTACATTGTACGTAGTATAGCTACATAGAGCGCAGTGGTTTTACTTCCCGCACGTGGAGGTAAATTTAATATTACAGTATAGTTATTTAGGTTGGCAATCGCGAAATGTAGGAAGTTGAACTTTCAAATCATGGTCGCCACTTGCTGTAAGTACGGCAAAACGCACTATTGCGAAATGTTTTTTACCAATGCCAGTAGAGAATATCAGAAATGTATTTATAATATTTCTGTTATCCTCTCCCGACATTGCTGAAATTGTAACCCATTTCTTAAGATTTCAAACCCAGTCAACAATTCTATAAATCATTATGCTACATTAATGAACATTATACAGCGTGTATTGTTAATCGTAAATGTAATTTATATAATTTTATTTATAGAGACGCTTTACATAAGGATCGTGTCACGTCTAATAATCTTTACGTGTAACAAAAGTCAGCGTGTATATTCTATTCTTAAGCAAGGCTAATATGATATGGATGATTATGTTGGCGAATGGCGTTCGGGGTTTATTTGTGTTTTAAATTTTCCTGACATTTGTGTTACTAGTGAGGAAAAACCCAAAAAAAGAACTTCACCCAAGAAAATTCTCCTTATCGGAAATCGAACCCTATTCCAGTGCGTCACGAAATTCTTATATAAGTAGCATTTCATCCCTCATTAACAACCTAGGTCATTAGCGTCGAGATTCAATACTGGCGTGTGAAAGGATTGACAAAGTTTGTTCAGACGACTCATATTTTGTGATTTTAAATAATTTTGCGTGTCATAAGTCTAAAGACATGAAACACACAGCTTTACTTCCATTCTGAAAAAAACTATTCCCAGGCTTTTACACACTGAAAAACTCGGACTTGAACCCGCGAGCCTTGAAACAGAGTCCAAGCATGGTAACCACCAAGTATACTGGGACCGTCTATCGATTTAAAGCTATGGAATCCTATGGGAACCAAATGTTATAAAATTTCGCTGAAAGCATGGTCCATAGAGCATCGGGTCAGGAACTTGGGTAGTTGCGACAACCAGGTAGAGAAATTCAGCTATAATATTATCCCTATACTGGTTGTATGATCTCCATCTCTGCCATTGGTAGATGTGGATATGAGGCCAGCAGATGGCTGGTAGGCTAATGGATTTCTAGGGTTAACATGGCATGGTATTAGGTTAGTTTTACGTTATTATTTCGTATAGGTCTTATTCCTTCATAAACCTGCCAAAGCCTATCCCAAGCCAGGTTCAAAAAGGTGAGGAGGAGAAACAACTGGTTAAAAATGCAGCCAGGGTTAGTTGGTTCCGACTGACAGTACCCTGTAAGGGTCCCTAGACAAGGTTACGTCGAAAGACCACAAAGGTGGATGGCGGAGAGGTCCTTCGGTACGGCTACAACAACGGACGGGGCAACCCATCCACTTCTGAGGCAATTTGGAATGGAACCGCTGCCTTTCGGTGTGAAGGGAGATAACTCTGACAGAAAATCAACTGCTCTGGCAGTTAAGATGGCAATGCCGACACCGGGCTAGGGCACTGTATGGCTAATATCCAGCATGCCTTAAAGCTTTTTATTAAACAAACTGAAACAAAGAGACGGATGGATCCAAAGATGACCACTGGTAATTTTATTTCCTTATCCTTGAGGAAGGTCCACCGCTGTGGTCTCGAGGTAGCATGCTGCCTTGTCACGCAGTGGGCCCGGGTTCGATTTCCGATCGGGACAGGCTCCTGGGTGAGGTATTTTCGGGTTTTCCCTCACCTGTAAGACAAATGTCAAAGAAGCTTAGGGCCCAACGGTCCCCGCAAATCATCCGGCCATCATCATCATCATTATCATTATCACCATCATCCTTCACCGGTGTGGAAAGCAGACGGAAAGCTACCACACCTATAATTCCCTAGTAAACTGCAAAGCAGAGCATGAAAATGCTATGACTGCAGTGAAAGATCTGCCCTCGGGCAGAATTATTATGGATGGATGGATCCTAGAGGAGATGACAATACATAAAATAGCATTTTCTATAGTACTCACATATTTATGAATAAAATTATCCCATTAGCAGAGTAGCTTAATAATATTATATATGGCTAGTAAATATCAGGTTTCGCAACAGAGTTTCAACGACTCTGTATTGTTAAAGCAATTAATTATATAAGGGTTTTCCCTCCTACCAAAACTTATGTCGACCTCACATGAGCCCTCTCTTAATGAGACATATCGCACTTCACACAACACACTGAAGAATACTGATATTTGCAAAGCTTATAGATCCACATGTACATTTCACAAACAATTGGAAAGTCGCGTATCATTAAACTTCTTATATCAGAGTTCCCCAAATGTTTAAGATCGCAGATCCCCTTGCACTGTAAAACAAATTCATAACATTTCAATTAATTCTAGGCATGTTATAAAGAAGCCTCCATATTTAGCCCATAACATGAAATATTATATTAATAAATAGGATCTTGGCGGTAATGAAATTATATTACACATAATCAATAAACCTCAAATCACTAAGCCAAAATGTAAAACAGAAAACGCGTTTTGATTGGCGACGCTACCATTTTCAAGAGTAGTTATTAATTCAACAATCAATTATAATTGATACGCGTCGACTGAAATATTATATTTTCATCACCAAAGGCGTATATATATATATATATATATATATATATATATAGTCTCACCGCTGTGGTCTCGAGGTAGCGTGCCTTGTCCACGCAGCGGGCCCGGGTTAAATTCCCGGTCGGGACAGGCTCCTGTGTCAGTTTTTTTTCGGAGTTTTCCCTCACCTGTACGACAAATGTCAGTAAGCTTAGGGTCCAACGGTCCCCGAAAATCATCCGGCCATTATCATTATCATCATCAACCTTCACCTGTGTGAAAAGCAACGGGAAGCTACCACACCTACAATTCCCTAATAAAGCTGCAAAACATAGCATGAAATTTGTAACGACTGCAGTGAAAGACCTGCCCTCGGGCAGAATTACTAAATATATATGTTTCTTTAGTTTTGGCAACTATTTATTTTTTTATATATGTGTTTGGTTGTATCATTCTCTTTGGGGCACGCCGCAGCGTAATGGTTAAGGCACTGAGCTACAAGCCGGAGGGTCGAGGGTTCAAGTCCCGTTGGGGTCAGGATTTTTAAACTGACCCAAACCCTCTGGCGGCACTATGGCCTGGGGTCGACTCAGCCTCTAACGGAAATGAGTACCATACGCTTGTTCTGGGGTAAAGGCGGCCGTCACGCAGGGCTGACAACCCGGCTGACAATCAAGTGCCGATTGTCTAGAAAAATTGGGAGCCTTATCCTCCTACTACCCCAAGGGCCTCCTGAGGCCTGTTGTAGGATCACTTTACTTGTATCATTCTCTTTACATTAATTCTTCGTGTGTCAGAGTGCGTTTTATATATTTTGAAACTTTTTCCTAAATTTGTTTTGTTTTATATTATCATCCTAATGCCATTAACTAACTAACTAACTCACTCGCACTATCTACCCCGTAGGTTCATGGGCCGAACGGACATAAGATCTCCATACATTCCTTCTTCTTCTTCCTTTCATGTGAATAGGCCTAGTGGTCTGTTACGGTCTCAATCCAACGTTTGAAGGATCTGCCCAGAGATCTCTTTCCTGGTGGCTGGTAATTTAAGATCTGACGTGGTATTCTTGTTCTGCTCATTCTTCGTACGTGAGATTTCCAGTTGTTTCTGTATTTTTTGTACATATTCCATGACTGATTCGTGTGTGTATTCTTTGAGAATCTCAGAATTCCTTTTATGGTCTGTTCTTGAGTAGCCCGCAGTACGTCTCATAAATTTCATTTCTGCCGCATTTAGTCTTTGTTCATCTACACTGCGAATTGTCCAGGCCTCACTGGCGTAACATAATATGGGACTGGCCAGTGGTTTTATAAATTCTAGTTCGTGTGTGTTGCTGTACTGTGTTTGGCTTGAAAATATTATTTATAATTCCTGTTACTCTGTTAAATTTTATAATTTTTTTGACTGAAATATTTTCCCTTCTTCGTATGTAACTTGGTATCCGAGATAGTTAAATGTGTTGGTTTGTTCTAATATTTTATTATTAATAACAATTTTACTGCGAACTGGGTCTTTTCCTATGAAAGCCATGACTTTAGATTTTTCTGTTGAGATGTCCATGTTGTAGGTTTATTGCAATTTGGTGAAAAGAGTGGACTGAACGTTGTAGGTCACCTTCTGAATTCGCTATAAACTCAATGTCATCTGCAAAAATAGAGTGTCTAAATTATATAATCTATTAAGTGATATACTGTCATGTGATTGTAGTCTCCATTCTTCAATAATTGAGTTCATGTATATTATGAAGAGCATTGGTGAAAGACCACACATACATTCCTATACCGAGTTAATGTTTTCCAATCATTTCCTGTATAATCGACCTCCCTCAAATCATAGTTAATGTTATTCTCCCACCTCATTCTTGGTCTACCAACTGGACGTTTTCCCTCTGGTGTTCCTACAAGAAGGTTCCATGCACATCTTTCATTCCCCATTCGTTCCAAGTGGCCTGCCCATCGCAGTCTTCGAGGCTTAACTGTTCTTATTATACATCTGGTTTCCTATAAAGACCATGTAGGCTACAAAGTAGTTCACTGTTCTCTCCATTCACCTGTCTGTTCATCTCTCTTGGTCCAATTACCTCAATTAATTAATCAGCCTGGTATTAATATAAAAGAAACTATTTTGAAGTTTTACAAAAGTATTGGCAGTTCCATCTCTTATCTATGGATGTGAAAACCTGGACATTAACAAAGGCAGATAGTAAACAAATAGAGGTTGGTGAAATGGAAGATGTTGTGAGAGCAATAGCAGGATACCAAAAGATAGATAAAAAGAAAAACGAAGATACAAGAACAGAACGTAATATATTAAATCCCTGTGAAAGAATAAAATATTATCAAAATGCTTATCTTCAGCACGTATTACGAATGAATGAACAGCGCATATCAAGAAGAATGTATTAATTATAAACCAAAAGGGAGAAGAATGTTGGGGAAGACCATTGAAGAGATGGAAGGACCAATTCGACCTATAATGAGATCGAAACAGGCCATTGGGTTTAATCCTTGTTGTTATTGATGATGATGATGATGATGATGATCATGGTATTAATATATTCTATATTGTTTTGTTTATTCTATTTCCTATTGTATTATATTATTTGTCCCGCGCCATAGCCGAGTGGTTAAGGCAGGAAGTCTTGGCGCAGTACTACGGGACTTGCGCTGGTTCGAGTCTCCATGGGGGAAGAAATTTTCTCATGGTATTTCGGCCAGTATGGGACCGGTGCCCACCCAGCATCGTGATGCATTTGGGTAGCTACAATAAGTAGCGGCTCCAGGTTGAGAAAACCAGCTATAACGGCTGGAGGACTCGACATGGCTGACCACATGTCACCCCTACACTGGCTGATTATCATCTACCTCTGTGATTGACACATGTGGAATGTGAGGCCAGCAGCCGTTTGGTAGGCTAAGGGCCTTGTAGGCCTGTCGCGCCAGGAGTATTATTATTATTATTATTATTATTATTATTATTATTATTATTATTATTATTATTATTATTTTATTTTTATTTTTATTTTATGTGCCAGAAACCTATTTATTGTCATGAAACTGTCTCCTAAATTTTATATTTTTGTTTTCCTTCTCCTTTTAATAAAACTTTGAATGGTATATATTCTGTATTCATTATTTCTGTAACTGAACTGCACCCGAGCACGAGCACTTGCTCATTCGGTGTGTCAATATTGTGTACAACATATATTTTTGAATTAAACTTGTTCTTATTTTTACTTCGTTTTATTTAATTTCACTGGTTCCTGTGATGTTACAACAGGCCTGGTCAGTCGTTATCCGTGTATATCAAAGACCCTCATCCATCTGCTATGCATATACACTGGATACGAGTTTATTACCAGAGCCTGCAGTACAGGATTCTGCAGTGTAAAGTAAGAATTATAGGAATGATGAGAAGTTCGCTATAACACAAATTTTAACGACAGTCAGCTATTTTGTTTAATGCACATAATGAGTAGGGATAAAATTTTACACAAATCATAAAACTTCCTAACACGTTTTGTCACGTACCAATTACCACAAAAGAAATCCCTCCTTCCAACCCTTGAAATAGTATCGCTACAACTGTGCACACTGTATTCAAAGTCATCCAGGGTGCACAGAATTATGTTAAAAATCTGAGATGTTGCATAAATGCAAGAAAAACATCCATTTCTGCATTTTTAAATTTCTACAATGTTCATTTTACGTTTGTTCACTTGCAACTCTTGATGAAATCAAATATAGCCTACTATACCAAATTTTATTTCGAGTAGTTAATGCAGTTTTTTTTTCGAATAGACCTAGTCCCGCGCACTCCAAAAATTTCAGATTCACAATTTTAAAGAATAAAATAAATACCTAATATATCCAATTTACGTAATAATAATAATAATAATATAATAATAATAATAATAATAATCAAAATTATATTATTATTTTATATTATTGTATTATTATTATGATTATTATTATTATTATTACTTATTATTATATTATTATTATTATGATTATTATTAATTATTATTATATTATTATTATTATTATTATTATTATATTATATATTAGTATTATTATTGGAATAAGAAGAAGGAAAGGAAGACCTCGAAACGCATGGATGCAAGAAATAAGAACTGAAATGAGAACAAGAGGACTGGAGGATATGGAGTGGTTGGAAAGAGTCCAGTGGAGAAAGAAAATAAAACTTTAGGCACAGAAAGATGTGTAAACATTAAAATTCTTATATAAATAAAACTATATTATTATTATTATTATTATTATTATTTATTATTATTATTATTATTATTATTATTATTATTATTAATATAATACAGTGGATTCAAGAATCCACATATCGACCAAGCGTGCCAAGGATGAGGTAAGATGGCCAGTCGACCAGGAAATTATACAATGCTCATTTTATAAGATAATGCGTAGCCTCCGCAAGAATAACTATGGACACAAACAACTGAAGAAAAAACCCCCAACCTTCGCTGTCCATTACGGAATCATAACCCGTCCGTGCCGTAATTAGACGCCAAGCCGCCTGAGTCAACAGAATAATGTAGTTCACATAGCCTATATTATATAAAATTAGTTATTGTCCTACATATCAGTATACATATTTAATACAAATAACTAACTAACTACTTACTGACACTATCGAATCCATAGGTTCATGGCCGCGCGGACATAAGCTCTCCATACATCCTTACTCTGAGCTAATATTTCCAATCATCGCCTATATAATATATTTCCCTCAATTCATGGCTAATGTTATTCTCCCACATCATTCTTCGCCTACTTACCGAGGCGTTTACCCTGGTTTGTCCTACAAGAAGCTTCCATATAGGCCTACCTCTGCCATTCCCATTCGTGGCCAGATGTCCTTACCAATTCCAGTGTAGGAGACTAACTGTTCTTATTATATCTGGCTTCCTATAAAGACCACGTAGCATACTTTAAGTAGTCTTCTCCATTCACCTGTCTCTCATCTCTCTTTGGTCCAAAAATTTTCCTAAAAACTTTATTCTCAATACTCGTAATCTCCTTCCCTCCCGTAAAATAAGAGTCCATGTTTCGCTTCCGTATAACATAAGTGAGAGAATAACTGTTATATATATTTTCAGTTTGATGTTTTTTGAAAGGATTTGGGACAACAAGAGTCCCTGTAATGCATAATAGCACGCACTTTCAGAATTGAACCTATATTTAATTTATTTATGTGTCTCATTCCTATTTATAATTATTGGTTTCCTAAGTATTTGAATTCAGCCACTTCTTCAAAATTACAACTAAGAAGAAAATTCCTTCCTGAACCAGAAATTTGAACCCACCTTTACCGCTGGGAAGGCTACTACTTACGTATTTCTGGAGCAGATATATCTTTTAATCCCCATGTACCCGTTAGCTGTAAACTTAGGCCTTTATTTATATTATAATAGAGTTTCTTCTACTAAGAAGGCGTTATTATCGTGGGTGGAATTTATATTGTATGTGCTGTATCAGCTAATTCCTGATTACCTTCTCCTGGTCATCTAACTTTCTGTAAAGCAACTATATCCAAGGGTGATTTATCCAATTCTCGCATTAACAGCTCTGACGCCCCGCTATCGTATAAAGTCCTCACATTCCACGTTCCTAGGAACACGTTCCTGGACTGAGCCTTTGGCATAGATTCCCTGAAGTAGTCCGCGCCCCGTAGACCGAATGGGGGGGACTATTTTACCTCCGGAAAATTTTTACTCCAGTGAAACCTATGTTCGTGTTTCCTGACGGTTGTATTTTTCAGGACCATGTGGCAAGGAATGGGGAATGAAAGACGTGCATTGGAAGCTTCTTGTAGGAAAACCAGAAGGAAAAAGCATTATTGGTAGACCAATAATGAAGTTGAGAGAATAACATTAACCATGATTTGAGGGAAATAGAATACACAGGGAATGATTGGAAAATATAAAGCTCAGGATAGGGGTGTATGGAGAGCTTATGTCCGCGCGGCTTATGAACATTCGGGTTCGATTGTGCCAATGAGTTAGTTATCAGCTAATTTCGAACGTCATATTGAAGTTAATATACTCCGGAAAGTTATTCGCATGTAATATTTAATACAACTAAAGAGAAAACATTCTATATTTATTTACCAAATGTAAACATTCTTTAGGGAACCGACCTCTGCATTAAGATTAAAGAGGAAGGCGGTTTTATAAATTTGTATAGAGAAATATTATAAGTCAAAAACATTAGGAAAAAAAATAAAGTTTGCTTCGATCGATAGAGATACTCCCTCCTGCGAGAAAGTCGCTTTTATAGATACGAGATGTCTGAGTCTGAAATATGACCTTCTGATTGATTGAGTGCTCAGATCACATTCCCACGGCGTCGAATTCCTCTAGCAGTCAAACCAGCTTCACTTTAAATCAATTGAAAAGCATTTTCCATCGCAATCGCCATTTCTATGACCACATCACTCTCGATTTAATTTGCGACTTTCTTTATACAGCCATATCCAGGATGGAAACCAAACTTTACTTACGACCCCGCAGAAAATTGTTTTCCCTTGAATGTTGTTATCACAGTACTCGCTGTTAAATTCGTATCATACCCATGTGAACCCCTAGAAATTGAGTAGCTGTATCATAGCAATATCACCAGGAAGACAGACACGGACAACAGGCGATCAAATGTTAGTACGACGACGAAATGAACAGTAGAATGGGTTACTTAAACATAGGGTTCCTATTGACAATTGGAGAGAGAATCAGCGGTGTACAGGTGACGCCTTATATAACTGAGAGCACGGCTGTCTTCAGTGCCAAGTAGTCTGCTGTCTCTGTCTGCCTCTCTCTCTCTCTCTCTCTCTCTCTCTCTCTCTCTCTCTCTCTCTCTCTCTCTCTCATGCGTGCTAATAACCAATCTAAAAGTATCAGTCGCTTATCGACACTACCTCAGTATTGTCTGTCCAACGGATCTGTGCCCCGAAAGATATGCGAACTAAAGTCTACTTACTTTTTCTGCCTCAGCAAATCATTTCCCTCTCTGCATTTCTATCTCTCTCTTGCACTTGCACTTCAGTGTTATCAACTTAACTCCAACATTGCATTATTCAATATTCAAGAGCCATGACACTGGGGGAAGTGCGGCAACATCCCTACTCGATGGCTGTTGTTTGACGTAGAGGAAGGGGATTGCGGTGAAATGGTATGAGTATTGACGTGTACTTTCTAAGAACGATGCCAGTGCTACAGGGGCACAGATTCGTTGGTCCGAGTATACAAACAGCTGTCACAAAATACAATGTTCAGTGAAGCTAGAAAAGTATGAGAAACGCAGGCGGCCCTCGTATGCGTTTGAAGCATTCGGCAGGCTGGCCGTAAAGGTGTTCATGCTTTCAGATATCTGGCATAGTAAAATGGAATGTTATGAAAATTAGAGTTTTATGAAACCTTTGATTCTTTTTCTTTATAGTTTTTTTAATAATGCAATTGTATAGTTTATGGGCTTAATATTATGTTCTTTTTAATTAGTAACATATTTGTTCATAAATCATCAATATCATTAGCAGCACTACAGCTATTCTACAGCAGATTCTAAAACATATGACAAATCACAGCATTCACAATAGAACATTTCTTCCCCCGTAACTCCTGGTGCGATAGGCCTAGAAATCTCTTAGCCTACCAACGGCTGCTGGCCTGACATCCAGATGTGTCTATCACAGAGGTAGATGATGATCAGCCAGTGTAGGGGTGACATGTAATCAGCATGTCGAGTCTCCAAGCCGTTACAGCTGGTTTTCTCAACCCGGAGCCGCTACTTATTGTAGCTACCCAAATGCCTCACGATGCTGGGTGGGCACCCGTCCCATATTGACCGAAATACCATGAAAAAATTTCTTCCACAAGGAGTCCCGTAGCTCTGCTTCTACCTTAACCACTCGGCTACGGCGCGGAATATTTCTTCCCCCATGGGGACTCGAATCAGCCGAAGTCTATAAACATTTCATTTACCTGTAGATATTACGAATGGAAGAAGTAGCCTTAGAAGATCAACTTCAGTTCTAGCCATCAAAACATTATGTCTGCATAGCGTGCATATTAAAATTGCATTTCTCATCATATGAAGGTCTATATTTAATATAATTAAAATTAAATCGCAGAGAGAGAAAATTCGCTACTAGGGAAGAATGTGAAATTGAACCTATAAATCTCTGAAAAAATGATAAACTAATTAACTAACTAACTAACCCACTATCTTAATCGAACCCATAGGTTCATGGCCGCGCAGACATAAGTTTTCCATACATCCTTATCCTGAACTAATGCCTTCCAATCATCCCCTGTATAATCTACTTCCCTTAAATCATGGATAATGTTATTGTCCCACCTTATTCTTGGTCTTCCAACTCCAGAAACTAAATCAAGTTATACTGTGAATTGCACAATAAAACTTTCAATGTAAATAAAACCTTTCTAATCATTAGCCCAAATGTAATTAGAATTCTAATTGGATGGAATGGACTAATATTTTATGTAAGCTACATAAATTAAGAAATATAAACGGAATTAAACCGCTAAGGTGGGGGCGTTTTCCCTCTGGTTTTCCTACAAGAAGCTTCCATGCACCTCTTCATCCCTCATATTGCCATATGTCCTGCCCATCGCAGTCCACGAGACTTACCTGTTCTTATTACATCTGGCTTCCTATACATATCATGTAGCTCACTTTTATGTAGTTTTCTCCATTCACCTGTCTGTTCATCTCTTTTTTGCCCAAAAATTTTCCTATGAACTCTATTCTCAAATACTCGTAATCTTCTTTCCTCCCTTAAAGTAAGAGTCCATGTTTCGCATCCAAATAATATAACTGGGAGAACAGCTGTTTTTAGGCTATATATTTTCAGATTAGGCTATCATTTTTTGTAAAAGAGTTGGGGTGATAACGAGTCCATGTAATACATAATAGCATGCCTGTATAAATTATAGAAAACTAAATTGGAACGATCACGTAGATAGAATGAAGAACAATAAATTAGTGAAGAAAATACGTGACTGGACACCTCAGCAAAAATGGCCTTTAGGAAGACCATAACTACGATGGAAGGATGTCACCATACCCCAGACCTGTATTGAATGGAGACATGCAACAAGCTGCCAGCTTTCATGCGCAGAGGAAGAAGAAAGAAGAAGAAGAAGAAGAGAAGAAGATTAAATCAGTGAACTTCTACGACAAAAGCAACAATAGAAAATACATCGTCTGCAGGGTAGAACCAAATATTCCAGATGTGATAGCTAGGTGACCTGAGATGCGAAAGTGTCTATAAATAAGAATGACACAAAAAATGAAACTGCATTTTAAAGTCATCAGTTTAAATAGATTTCAAATGGCCATCCCTGATCTCGGCGTGGCTTTGTTCATTATTTTGAACATTGAGTGACATTTATGACTGTGACCAAACACCCGCCGCCACCACCTGCAAACAAAGAATTATACTTCAGGCATAACTATGTTGCAATTTTTTTAACCCCCATGAAAACAAAAATCCATATTTCGTGTTTATTTCTCTACAAGGATTTCCAAGAATTCAGACTCCACCAAGAAATTTTTCTTTGCAGTAAAGATTGTCATTTTTACCTGCACATTCCTAAATTTATTATCTTCCATTTCAAGTTTGTCCTTCTGGAATGAAGTCACAGATTTTCTTTTTTAATTTGTTTCTTAACATCATACTTTTATTTGCATTCTGAACCCAGCTGTTAATTTTATGAGAATATTTCAATTGTTTGAGATATATATATATTATCATCATCATATCATCATCACATCATCATCCGGTATCATGGCAGCTGCCGCCGTCTTCAGGAAAACCAAACGCCATTCCTTTCTGTCCATCCATTGATCTTCCTCCAATCCTCTGATATTCAAAGCTGCTTGTACCCCTTCTATCAAAGTTCTCTTCGGTCTTCTTCTCTTTCTCCTTTCCATTGGGATCCATTCCATAACAATTTTTGGCAATCTTTGCTCTGGCATTCTTTTGACATGGCCATACCACTGTAATCTTTTCTTTTCTATAATGTCTATGATGTCCGGCTCCTCTTGTACACCCATAATTTCCCTTATTTCTTTATTTCGTATTCTATCTATTCTAGATTTTCCAGGTGATCTTCTTAAAACATCCATTTCTGTACTTAAAATTGTTTTCATTTCCCTGGTAGGAATTTGCCACACTTCAGCACCATATGTTAAAATGCTCTGAATTATGATTTGATATATTTGTATTTTCAATTTTTTGTAATATTTTTGCTCCACCAAACAGAGTTTAAAGCATTTATTGCTTGTTTTGTTTGTGCGATTCTATTTTTAATTTCCACTCGTGTTATCGCCTGAATGGTCTAATTTTGTTCTAAATAAGTGCATTCAATATTAGGTTTTAGTTCTTCTCCCATTGTTGAAATTTATATTTTCCATTTCTTCTCCTATACACAGGTATTTAGTTTTCTCAATGTTTATATAAAGTCCCCATTCTTCATATTCTTCTTTTAGGTTTTTTAGCCATATATTCTGTGTCATCGTGGTCTTGTGCTATTAATACCTAGTCATCTGCAAAATTTAGTGAATATACATGTGTTTTTTGGATTGGTATGCCCATTTTTTTGACATTTTTTCTCCAGTCTCTTAGTACTCTTTCGAGATAAATTTTGAATAGAGTTGGAGGTATACTGAAACCTTGCCTTAAAACCTTTTGTAATAGTAAATCCCTCTGTTATATGATTTCCAATTTTTATTTTCGAAATAGATCCTTTTTATAATGCTTTTATAGCTTCTATTAATTCTTCGGTAATGTTAGAATAGCCTATATATTTATTATTAAAACAAGTAAAGTGATCCTCACGACAGGCCTCAGGAGGCCCTTGGTGGTAGTAGGAGGTTACGGCTCCCACGTTTTCTAGACAATCGGCACTTGATGTCAGTCCGGGTTGTCAGCCCTGCGTGACGGCCGCCTTTACCCCCAGAACAAGCGCCCGGTACTCATTTTCCGTTAGAGGCTGAGTCGTCCCCAGAACCATAGTGCTGCCAGAGGTTTAGGTCAGTTTAAAAATCTGACCCCCACGGGGCTCGAACCCTCGACCTCCGGCTGTAGTGCAGTCCCTTAACCACTACGGTTTTTGTGTGGTCTCTCATATATTTATTAATTATTATTATTATTATTATTACTATTATTATTATTATTATTATTACTATTAATTATATATTATTATTATTAGTTATTATTATTATAGTTATTATTATTATTATTATTATTATATTATTATTATTATTATATTGTCGATTCAGCTGGAAATATCTCTGTATACGCTCTAAGTATTATATATATATATATAATTATATTATATATAGTTATATATATTATATATAGGAAGATATTTTGCTATGAAATTCCAAAATCACTCCAAGCATTCATAAATATTTTTTCGTAACTTCAAGCAGTCAAGTGAGTTAGACTTATACGGAGTGATGGCTAAATGGCACAAAGAGTGGGTGCGTGTGAGGCAAACAGTTTTCGGACACTTTTGAGATCCAGAATGGGTTGAAGCAAGGAGATGACACTATCTCTCTACTATGTAATTTTTGTACATAGAGCATGCCATTAAATCTTTGGAGGAATGAGGAAGGCTTACAACTCAATGGTATTAATAAGCGTTAGTTATGTTGCTGCTGATGATGTAGTATTGTTGGCCGATGTAGCGAGGATATACTAAAGGACAACACGCACACACTATGTGGAGTAACACCTAAGAAATTAGGACTGGAAAGTAAATAATCAATAAAACTAAATATATGGTCACATGTAGAAATTCATTAAAATAATGGAAATGCGACAGCTAATGACAAATGAGGGAAATGTTGGTTTTGGGGAAGTGGCTTGAATTCAGGTACCTAGGAGCACATAATCACAAATAGGAATGAGATGCACAAAGAACATTAAACATAGGCTCAAATTCTGGAAATGCATGCATTATGCATTGCCAGAGACTCTTCATGTCCCAACTCCTTTCAAAAAAACGTTTAAACTGAAAATAATAAAACCTATTATATTATTCTACCAGTTATATTAGTTGGGTGCGAAACATGGACTCTTACTTTAAGGGAGGAAAGGAGATTTATAAGTATTTGAAAATAAAGTACATTAGGACAAATTTTTGGTACCAACGAGAGATGAAACAGGACAGGCGAATGGCGAAGACGATAAATAACAATGAACTACATGGTCTTTATAGGAAGCCAGATATAATAAGAACAGTTAAGTTCTCGTAGACTGCGACGGGGCAGGACATGTTGCACGTATGGGGAATGAAAGACTTGCATGGAAGTTCTTGTAGGAAAGCCAGAGGGAAAAACGCCTAGTTGGTAGACCAACGAATGAGGTGGGAGATAACATTAACTATGATTTGAGGGAAGTTGATTAACAGGGAATGATTGGAAAGCATTAGCTCAGGATAGGGATGTATGGAGAGCTTATGTCCGTGCGGCCATGAACCTACGGGTTCGATAGTGCCAGTGAGTGAGTAAGTAAGTAACTTCAAGCATTATACTGAGATATTTCCAGCTGAAATAATAATTATAAGAACAATAGTTAAATAAAACATTATTTTTTCTGGCAGAGTTTAAGCCCCTAAGGTCATCACTTCCACTCGACAATTTAAAAGTCCTATATATACTAATATTCAGTAGAGTAAAAGCTCCTTATTCGCGGGGGATATGTTCTGTAAATATGCCCGCGATACAGAAACCGTGAACATGATTCCAAACTAAAATAAAAATTATCAAAAATAAAATAAATTTAATGAGAGATTTTGAAAATTTCCATAGTTGATTTATTATATCAGGCTTAGGTAAGTGCTTAAAGAAATCAGTATTTGTTTTCCCCTGTGAACAACGAACTTTAGGCTTAGAACAGTAACAATGAGGTAGGGGATGTTTTTTGTTTTATATTTATTTGCCCATTTGGTTTAGTTGAATAACTTTTTGTAAAAGCAAGCCTTGGCCGCTGCCTATAGTTAAAAAAAAGTTGACTTATACGTTAATAAAGGGGATCCTTCTCTAAAATACCGACTGGATCCGCGAATAAAGAAATTTTAGCCGCGAATACAGGGAACACTGCTGTCGCAACTTGTAACCCGCGAATAATGAACGCGGAAATAGCGGACGTCGTGAATAAGAGATTGTTTTTTGTACTCTATATAGGGCCAAATAAATTCTTACTATTGTGTTTATTAAGCACGGAAAATTTACAATAATATATACTATTAATTTTTTTATTTCGTCCAAGTTAGAGAAAAAAAATAAGTATACACAAAAAAGTCAATGGAAAACGTTTTACTCTTATAAAATTATCATAAGTAATGCCACGATGATTTACAATTTATCCAAGGATTTGGAAATCAAAAAGTGGCATTTGTTTGGAGTATTCAAAAATAAAATTAAGTGTTTTTCACAAATCTTATTTAAATATAGTTATTTAAAATATTTATAATTTAACGAACGGCGATGTTGAAAACCAATGAGAAATGTTTGGTTAATTTAATTGTTCAACGCAAATTGCTCGTTTATTTATGCCAAATAAGATGCAATATGTCATAATGCACCCTATGGAGAATAAGGAAATAATGGAACTCAAACTGTATATATAATCAACATTCTGGCTATTAATTTATTTGTTTAGTAAACAACTCGTTTTAAAATCAAGTAATCTGTTCATTATTGCCATATTAAATGCTTTTGTTTGGAAAAGTAATGCTCGAGTGTTCAAAAAAAAATAAAGCACATAAAGAGAACGATAAACGAGGAGGTGAAACACGAATGTCATTGGTTGTTAAACAAACTTAATTGAAACGTGTTGGTCATGAATACATTTGGGGCAGCGTTAATTAGTCAAGTTATTATCCGTACAGCATTATACGGAAAGTGGATGTAGATAAAATTATCATTTCTCTTCTTCTTCTTCTTCTTCTCTCTTCAATGTATGGGCCTGTTGGCCCATTACGCTCCGTCTTTCCAACGGACGTTTTGGTCTTATAATTTCTTCGGCTAGAGGTATTGATGAAGCGCGACTCTTTGATAAACGATTATTGGATTCTTTGTATATGTCAAACAATTATTATTTCTGTGTTTTGATAACATTATTATTTGGCATGCTTTGTATCATGTTTCAACAAACCACTTACATTTCTTTCTGTGTTTTGATAATACCGATTATTTAGGCATTCATTTGTAGATGTTCAAACCAATTACATTTATTTATGTGTTTTGATAATAAACGATTATTTGCATTCTTTGTATATGTTCAAACCCATTAAATTTATTTCTGTGTATTCTCCCCTTCATGTTATATATTTGTAATTCATCTCTGATATATGGACTTCACTTTTGATCTCTTAAAGATACACCTGCAACCTCATCTGAGAAATCTCATTTCTATTGTCTCAATTTATGTTTATCAGAGATCCTTAAAGGCCAAGTCTCAGACCCGTATTGTTAACGTTGGAACGGATACTGTTTTGTAAAATTTTAATTGAGTTTCCCTTGTGGTCTTATTTCTCAAATATCTTCTTATTGAACTACATATCTGTTGAAATTTCCCTAATTTATTCTCCATGTTCAAATTTCTCAGGTACAATATCGTGCATCCCAGATAATTGAAACAAAGTTACTTGTTCAATTATGTTTTGCTCCAATTACAATTTTTGTCTTTTATGCTGAGTTCCAATAAATCCCATTGACTTTGTTTTCTCTGTTGATATCTTTAAATTATAATAGTTTATTAGTTTCCATAATTTATAAAACTGATTTTTGTAGTTGATTTTCTGAGGAAGAGCTACAATGATCTGGTCATCTTTGCGAAATAAAAGACAAGTTCATTTTCGTACCGTTTATGTAATATAAATTGTTAGGGCCTAATAATGAGTTTTAAATAATTATTAAAAAGCATTATGGTTGAACGTTCCTTATTTTCTTTGAAATTAAAGAGAGCTGTAGACACCAAACTTAACATTATAAGTCTCTTGCATTTACCTGGTCACAGTAAAAAAAGGTTTTATTACTGGCACAATGTGTTTCAATTACGGTAAAAATGAGATTAATTTCAAGCATCCACAAGGACAAAGTAATAATATTTATATCACAAAATGTCTTGTATCCAGGTGTTCTTCAAGAAGAAGATAATTTGAAAGCGTTGGAACGTGCTACATCTGGCAACGGATGGATTATTTATCAGAAATATAGCGAAAATAACGTTAATTACTGCACCTGCTACTCATTCTTCTTACAATTACTTACTGTAACAAACAAATCCACTTTTCAGGTGCCTCTTTTTATAACCAATCAGGTTTTCATGATTTTTAAAAGGAAGTAAATTCGTTATCAGATAAAATCGGTGATTGTTATTTTTTAACAAAAAACATAATCCACTATTCCTACAAGAAGCTTCCATGCAAGTCTTTCATTGTCCATACATGCAACATGTCCTGCCCATCGTAGACTGCCAAAGGTTTAAACTACGATGCAGAAGAAGCATTGATTAAACTTATAATTGAATTACTTACTTACTCACTGGCACTATCGAACCCGAAGGTTCATGGCCCGCGCGGACATAAGCTCTCCATACATCCCTATCCTGAGCCAATGCTTCCAATCATTCCCTGTATAATCTGCTTCCCTCAAATCATAGTTAATGTTGTTCTCCCACATCATTCTAATTAGTATAATTATTCTAATTAAATTATTTCGATAAAGTGTAGTTGATTTTAATATATTAGGCAACAGAAGTGGGTTACAATTACGCCAATTGCCAGGAAGAGAACACCAGAAATTTAGAAAGGACAACCTGGGGCATTGAAAAAAATAAAATTAGGCAAAGGTTTACATAATGTTTTATGAAGATCTTTTCTGTAGAGGCATCAGTATTCATTTCTATCTTTCTTATCTGAAAATGCTATCGTTAATCGGCTAACGGAATCAAGAAACTAATTGGGCTACTGGATAGGCCTAAATTTTAGAAGAACGGACATTTCCCTGATTATTCTGATAGGAGGAAATTTGAATGATTTTTTTTTTTTACGTTTTAATGTTTTATCCATACCTAGAGAGAATATTATTTGATATTCAAGGTTTACATATTGTTTTTTTTCCCCCAAATATAAAAAGTTGTTTAAAAACTGATGTTTCAGAAAGTGATAAAAACAGTTGCCACATTTAGTGAGAATGTAAAGTAAGCGCGCTGGTCACAGAGCGGTACAGTACCTTGTAATCTCATAGATCCTTGCAGGAGGAGAGGGGTTTTATTTTTCCATGGTAAACGATAATTAAGATGATGCAAAAAAACGATATCCGATCTAAGCATCACTATTATATGCTCCACTGAATAACGACCATCAGTTGCTTACACCACGTGATTGCAGAGAAATAATATCCACGTTAGTACAACATAATATGTCGACCACACTTTATTTGTCATTCTTCATATTACGTAGAGTATAGTTATATATGGAATGAATATTTTGGAGGCCAGGGACTCTATAATGGCTAAATATTCTTAGGGAAAATAAATCAATGGTGACAATTATAATAATTTAAAGACGCTTTTCCTGTTTTTCGTTATATGATTTATTGTAATTGTAAGTATATTACTGTATTTAATTTAAGTAGCTTAAAAGAAAAAAGCTTTAATGCTACACCACTCAAATTATTAAATAATTTATTTTATACAAGTAGGCCTAAGCATGTTGATTTGGACGAAATTGTTTCAGGTTTTTATTCCGGTTGGCCAAACTGCTTTCTAATTAACATTTATATTTGGGAAATTAGGCTTCTACGTGGTCAAATACCTAAGCCAGCTAAGATGAATAGTTTTTTTAAAGTAATTGAGAACAAATCCAGGTTCAATTTACATTACTCTTACTTACTCACTGGCACTATCGAACCCATAGGTTCATGGCCGCGCGGACATACATCGCTATCCTGAGCCAATGCTTTCCAATCATTCCCTGTATAATCTACTTCACTCAAATCATAGTTAATGCTATTTCTCCCACCTCATTCTTGGTCTAACAACTGCGCGCTTTCCCTCTGGCTTTCCTACACAAGCTTCCATGCACGTTCTTTCATTCCCCATACATGCCCTGCCCATCGCAGTCTACGAGACTTAACTGTTCATATTATATCTGGCTTCCTATAAAGACCATGTTGGTCCATTGTTATGCAGTCTTCTCCATTCACCTGTCTGTTCATCTCTCTTTGGACCAAAATTTTCCTAAGTACTTTGTTCTCAAATACTTGTAATCTCCTTTCCCTCCCTTAAAGTAAGAGTCCATGTTTCGCACCCATATAATATAACTGGTAGAATAATAGTTTTATATATTTTCAGTTTAACGTTTTTTTGAAAGGAGTTGGGACAAATAAAGTAGGCCCTGTTAACGTTACTCACAATTCTCAAAATAATAAATTCATTCGCCATTTAAACATAGTTTCAATTGTAAAATGCATGCTATTAGGCCTGTGCATTACAGGGACACTTGTCACAACATCTCTAAAAAAACGTTAAACTGAAAATATATAAAACTGTTAGTCTTCCAGTTATATAGCATAATATACATAATCATTTATTTAAAAGAGACCAAGTCTTGGAAATAAAGATATACAAAGTTAAATATTCAAATACATAGGGCCTATTTCAAGGATTATTCAATTAAACATAATACTACACAAAATTCCAATACATCGTAGTTTCTTTCGTGAGTTTACAACCTTACATAATCATTTCATCTTATTATAAATAATATGATATAACAATAGGCCCATATATCTTGCTGGAAATCACAATAAATTCGTTTACAGGGCTGTATGCAGTACGTATATGAACATAAAATTAATAAAATATGGTACGATGTTATCAAACTTTTAGAGCAATAATATTAAGTTTAATGTTTAATTATAAGTAAAATAAACAAAACTACAAGAACAAAAGAAAGCTAATGTTCTGTATAGCAACTTAATATTATGGATTATTACTTTAAGAAAGCATTTTCTTTTAAAAAATATTTGAAACTTCGTATGATCTCGATCAGTTGGTTCTTTCCAAATGGCTTAAATTAAAGTTATATCAGATTGTTTAGTAGTTTCATAAATGTGCTTTGAGAAAATAAAGGAAATAATATTGTTATAAAAGTGGCAATCAGTGGCGGTTTTATTAGTATTCCACGAATACTTTATCATAATGGCTATTTTTATATGTCAAAAAATATTGAGATTCAACAAGTATAAATAATAGTTAATGCAAAATACATTTAAATATTGGTATATATGAGATCTATTTTTGAAAGTGATAGAAGAAATTCATATTAAATCATGAAATCATTTACTATGGAAATGGATATCTGGTGAAGAGAAGCTAGAAATCAAGATAAAGAAATATACAAAAGATGAAGTTCAAAATTATGAAGTGTTTGAAGATAAAAATTAAAAGATTAGAATATATTAAAAGTAGGCCTAAAAGAAAACAAATATCCCTAAGATAATATTGAATGGAGACTTGAAAGCATTATGAGAGCTGAAAAATTACGTACTAGAATAAACGGTTGATTGCTCTCCGAAGGAACATGAACAGCAGAAAACTTACAGAAGAAGAAACAGACGATACATTGTGACGAAAATTGTCTTGGCTTTAAGAAAAACAGTTATAGAAATTTAAAAATAATTACATCATATTAGGTTTAATATAAACACAAAATTGTAAAACTATATTCTGTCTTCTCTTCAAAGTCTAAAAGAAATATTATCTTTAAACGTATATGCCTTAATTCTGCCAGTTATAATAAAACAATTATTAATATTATTGTTATTATTATATTAAATAAATGATGTTTAGGCTCACTCCCTTATCTGTTTCTTTAAAGAAAAAATACAGCCGCTAGTCCAATGTGCAAATTTAAGGGGCGAAAAATATAAGAATTTCCGGTGTTGTAATGTTTAGCGTGTCTGACTTTCATTCCAGAGGCACCATTTTTGATTCCCAGTTGTATCATAGAATGTTTTCTGTAGTTGCAGGGTCTAGAACGAGTTCACTCAGTCTCGTAATAATAAGTGAGTGTAATGTAAGAAGTTGGGAAATACGGATAAGAAAAGTGAAACGAATGTTGTAAAATATTGATTACGCTGACTATTTAACTCATGCCCCAAATGGGAGTCAATGATCAATCACGTTTCAATGATTTCTGTTTTACAACCAATCAGAGTCGTGTTTCACGAAATATTTATCAGTGTTATATTTACCATATTAAAGAAAGCTCCTCCTTTTTAATTTCTGAACAGGTCTGACCATTATTTTGCAGTGATTGAGCCTGTAAGAAATACAGCTACCAGATTGTATATATAGTGCATAGATGTCAACACATAGCGCTTGCAGGAATTAATATAAAAACATTTGTAGCAATTTATTATACCACCAAAAAAAGAAACCACTGTTTGCACTTTCTTAAATGTATTTTTTCCCAGGTAATAATCCAGAAAAATATAATTGTCATATTTACATCATACGACATCAGAAATGAATTAATATATAGTTTGATGTGTTTCATTTTTTTCTCCACTAGAGAACATTCTTACAATATTGCGTTCCTTTGGCAATAAATAGTATGATCTGGTTGCAGTGATAAACAAAAGAAGCAGATGAAGCGTACCTATCGTTTCTCATTTGTTTTCAAACATCGCCGTTTACATTAAATATATAAATATTTTAAAATAACTATAGTTAAATAATGATTTGGTGATTAAACAGCTTAATTTTATTCGTTAAATAGTCCTAACAAATGCCACTCTTGATTTCCGAATTCTCTAGATAAATTGGAAATCACTCGTGGCATTACTTATGAAAACGGTACTGTTTTCTACTACAAAGTGATAATAAGAACTGACCTTAACTTCCTGCAGCTCTAGTGCAATGGATTTATTTGAAATAATCTTATGCCTTAATTAGATGCTTGTGTAAGGTTATCACGGCTAGATTTTAATTGAAATGCTAATTGTTGAAGCATTAAAAGAGGACAGCTAAATAAAAGAGTAAAATAAACGGTAAACGCTCTATTCGTGTCTGGCCTAATATCAGGGCGAGAGATAAGATGAGATGAACCCTTTCATTGAAGGTCTGTGATAGAGATACAATAATGATAGGAAGAAGCGCACACAAATGTGCATTATATTTGGTATTTGCTGTATGCCAGCAACGATTTTGTTCTCTTTAAATATATATTGAAATGGTATCTAGCACACGGTACATCACAGAGCTTATACACGCAGTCCATTGACTGATCATGATAGTTTGAAATTTTGCAGAGTTTGTGGTGATATCCATGCACTGCCAGTCTTGTTACTGCACTGCGTATCTTGATGTTTGGTCCAGTCCAGTTTCGATTGATCATTGCATCTGTTGCGTAAAAATCATCCGGTATTCATTTTCTCTTATTTTGTCTTATCTCTTTCAATGTAGTTTAGTAGCTGGTAGCAGTAACTTTGTGCCAAGATCTTCCACGAGGAAAGATTCCCTTGCTAACTCACATTCAAGTCTTAATGGAGCAATTTGGAGATCCCCATTGCGACTTTTAGGAATCTTGCTGTCACTTTTTCAAAGTTGTTTAAGTCTCCGTAGCTGAGGTCAGTCGATATGATTTGAATTCTATACGTTAAGATGGGAAGTATTTTGGCCTCAAAAAGTTTCATGGCCGTTCCAAGTAACAGTTGTATGATGTTTTCTATGTCGTAGACGTGATAGAGATAGAAAATGCCAACTGACCAGACCTATCACATCATTTCATGGATAGATGAAATTGAATGGTAACGAAATGGATGACACATCTACAGAGAATAAGTGGAATTAAGTTTTTATTGATTACTTTATTGTGGCAGGAGAAACGGAAGAACCCAGAGATACGTCTAAACCTAGTTTGGCACCGATTCAACTCAACTCCATGGCGCGACAAGCCTTGAATGCCCTTAGCCTACCATCCACATGGGTTAATCACAGAGGTAGATGATCATCCAGCCAGTATAGGGCTGACATATATTCAGTTTTATGTCCTCAGCTTTATAGCTGGTTTCTCAACCTGGAGCCGCTACTTATTGCAGATATTCAAATTCCTCACGATGTTGAATGGGCACCGGTCCCATACTGGCCAAAATTCCATGAGGAAATTTCTTCCCCCATGAAGACTCGAACCAGCGTAACTCTGCGCCAAGGCATTTTTGGCTCTGATTAGTCTACAACAAATCCTAGAAGAGTGACCGAAACATGAATTCGGGACCGAGAGATTGGCCCGATTGAGGCCAATGTCCAACCACGTACGCCACTGAGTTACCAAAATAAAATAGTAACAAAAGGGTAACGAGATTCCACTACATATCTTAGGAGTCTCTTGGGGTAGTAGGTGTTTAGAACCCCACCTTTTCCAGATAATCTAAATAAATCAATACTACAATTATATCTTATGCCTATCCGCTCTTAGAGTGATCATAAAAATAAATAAACGCCAATTGTGTTCCTTCCGGCATTCACGCCACAATTAAGTGTCATATTGACAGAGAGCACATGAGAAGTATATAAGACATGTGATCTTTGAATGGAATAGATTACAAGAAAGCTGGTGAGATTTTTCACTGAATTTGTGAAATACATTTAAAAATAACTGTTTTTACAACTATCTAGTCAAAGATTTGCCAGACTTGTGTTTTAAAAATTTAGATGGCGACACAACAACAGAATACTCGACACATTCAGCCATTTTGTTGTATCAGAATCGACTGAAGTATGACTCAAATGCATCATCCATATGTAATAAACTATTTTAAGTTTTAATTATTGATTAGATATATTTTAGAATATTTTCTATGTTTTTGAATAGGCCTATGATTATTTTCATTCACGAAGAATTACAAGTAGCTATGTTCAAAGGATATATTTTTAATTTAATAAAGGGGACTACTTTTTTGCGTACTTATTACTTTATCGTACGACGGTGTCCATAACCAATGAAAACGAGCAGGTCACATTGTTTTGTTTCGAAGAGGATCACTTTAAGATCGGATAACCTTTAATTAACTCCTTGGAGTAAGGATTAAAACCGCCACTGAGAGGAAGAAGTGAGAATGTCCTGTTTTGTGGAAGCTTGCTTGTACGTAACGTTAGTCTATATGACGGGTGGGAGACTAACCTACAATTAGGACAAATTGGAAGTCCATCATCTCATGTTATTATGTGAACAATCGTAAAACATGGTTTGTAGATTATCTGAAACAATATTATGTAGTGGATAATATTAAAACACGAGAAGGTTGTACGTGTTTTTAAACGCTTGGCACACGTTACCGTCTTCTAACTCTCCCGGATTCTGTCAAGTGCAGTAGAGCGTCTATTATCTGGATTTCCAATCAACCGGACGGCCAATTAACTACATTTCCCTTTTTCTAATGCGGGTGATGCGATACTTAGTCTCCATTCTGGTTGAGGAGGAAAAGAAGACGAAGAAAATGAGTTACTTTGCAGAATTGTGGACCTGAATTCGTAAACGTGCTAACTCCAAATATGGCAAATCGAGTTAAACACATCATAGCTATGGTAATGTCTCAGGCTATGTACCTGAATGACAAAAACTCTCTAAATCACACTCTTTTCCATATTTATTTACATAATAAAAATACTTCAATTTTAAACCATGCTTTGTCCATGGAGTTGGTATGATATAGAATGCATTATTAAAATTAATAAAAATAAACTAATTGTTATATATTTCTTAAAAGTGCACATTTATAATTGTGTTCCCTTTCCAATATCCCATACCCAATTATATGTAATTATTTATTAGTCTAGGCCCTATATTTTGCACTTATTTCACAATTCTGCTGCTAAATCATGCTAAGTCCATTTTTAAGATTTGTTTTGAAGGACAAAACAACAGCCTGGTTGTTCCTTTTTGTCTTAAAGAATACCTTTTAGTATGTCTTACATAAAAAAATCAGAATAAAAAACTCAAATAAATCGATAAACAGTTTTATGCTTCTCCTGAAAATAAAATATGGACATAGATTGTTTTGAAATTCAAATACCATTGTTGATTCTTAATCAGCAGATTCGTGTTTCATGCTCGTTTGGATTAGGTAATTTCCTACAGAGATTTAAGGTCAATAGAATTTTCTCTTACAGGGGAACTGTCAACCATTACGGCCCGAAACCTACCTTAAAATTTCTCCGAGAAGCGTTGTGACGTACCAAGTCCATGACAAAAAAAATATCTTCCGTTTTTAACCGCAAGGTACAGAAATCGAAGTCAGAATCCAACAATGGCAACCAACTGTACGGAGAAGATGAACTCTCTGCTTGAATAAGAGCGGAGTGGAATGAGGCGGGAAGCGGCGAGAACGGCAGGTAGTAACAGTTATCCAATCTATCAATTCTGGAGTTGTATTACTTCTATATAGTTTGAATGAGAGATTTGGAGCTGGATTTTAGCGCCTTGCAGTTAAATTCCAGGTTTATATATATATATATATTTGGACACGACCTTGGTGCATCACAACGGTTCTCTGTAATAATGTTCAAGTTAAGTTTCGGCATGCAATGGTTGACCGTTCCCTTGTTCGACAGATGCCAGGAAATATACGAAGGTCTTGACCTACATACAATTTTTAATCCATATATTATCAGGAAGTCCACTTCTGCGATCTCGGGGCATCCTCATTGATTGGACTCAACGGACCTGGGATTCGATACCCAGTCGAGACAAGTTTTCTGGGCGAAGAATTTTTTTGGTGATTTCCTCGTAGTCTAGTATACCAATCACGAAATATTTGCTTAACGCCTTTAAGGACGGATGGTGTAATCTGAAATAAGTCCTAATTATATTTCAATTTTAAAATTATTATCACATATTGAACCCAACTAATTCAGATGTATATTATTACAGTCGTTCCTATATCTTCCAGGCTGAGATTTGTATTCTTTTTTTCCTGTTTTTTTTTCAAATTTTATTAAAATTGTAGTCTTATACTGTATTTACTCGCATAATTGACCCCGTGCGTAATTTCCCCGTAGATTTTTCATATATATTTTTTTAATCCACCTCTGATACAATGTGAATTACCTAGGCCAAAAATGTTCAGTTACAACTTTGGACACTTAAGAGGATTTCAAATACAACACAAAGGAATTCACGGAAAACCCAAGGTGAATCCATCCCCTTCTACAAAGGCCTAACGGTACCTGCAGTCTCTGTCACTCGCGAATCTGTAGTCGTCATTCTGAATAGAGTTGTATCATTGAGCACTGGTAATTCCGTCACAGCGTCAGCGTAGTGAAACTCAAGTATGGGAAGAAAATATAACAACTACATGCAAATTTTAAGTTACAAGTGGTAAAATTTCACCAAGGAAAACGGAATGAAACACACCTTCATTGAGATCTACTGTACCGTTATATTTTGTATGGTTTGAGTGTCTGAAAATAGGAAACATTAAATACAACTTATTCTTTCAATATCTCAAAATGTATCTGAGAGTAAAGTTCAATGACCGTGATGGAATTACTGTAGATGTCTGATTTTATAGTGTTTTATATGTAAAAGCATATTGATATTGTCATAGTCATTACATAATTTCCACCCTCGAATATTCATTCCTAAATCGTGAAAAATAAGGGGGCCAGAGGGAAAAAGCCCAGTTGGTAGACCAAGAATGAGGTGGGAGAATAACATTAACTATGATTTGAGGGAAGTAGATTATACCGCCGTAGCCGAGCGGTTAAGGTAGGAAGCCTTGGCGCAGAGCTACGGGACTTGCGCTGGTTCGGGTCTCCATGGGGGAAGAAATTTTCTCATGGTATTTCGGCCAGTATGGGGCCGGTGCCCACCCAGCATCGTGAGGCAATTGGGTAGCTACAATAAGTAGCGGCTCCAGGTTGAGGAACCAGCTATAACGGCTGGGGGACTCGACATGCTAACCACATGTCACCCCCTATACTGGCTGTTGATCATCTACCTCTGTGATTGACACATGTGGATGTGAAGGGGCCAGCAGCCGGCTGGTAAAAGGGCAACCGCTGAAAAGTGGAAAGACCCTCAATCGGAATCGGAATTATTGGAAAGCATTAGCTCAGGATAGGGATGTACGGAGAGCTTATGTCCGCGCGTCCTTGAACCTACGGGTTCGATAGTGCCTGAGTACGTAAGTAAGCAAGTAAGTAAGTCCATATTTGATTCTGAAGTACGACCTCGAAAAATACAAAAACAAATAAGGTTTGCAAACCACAGTTTGGGAACATTGCTACAGATAGCATTATTTTAACACGGCACGTTCTTCCTCTAATCTGATAGCGACGTCGCAATGCGTCGCGTCCCTCACGCAAGTTGTAGCGAAGGAAACAAACCGTGAAATGTTGCTGTTTTCTAGTGCTTTATAAGGCTGATATTGTCATCCATGTAACCTTGGCAGGAGGTAACTCCGATGACAAGCAAGATAGAGTTACCCCCCGTGGCCTATACTCGTCCATTTACACAAAACTTCTTCCAGCAGGTACAGTACATTTTAGCATATCTCGGTAGTGCACCACGTCAAGCAGCCATGTGGGGTTCTGTTCAGCGCCAAGTCACGATATAAGTTATATAGGCCCACAACTGCTGCTGCACATTCGTAAATTTAAAATATATTCTTCATAACATGCATGTATATATATCATTCTTACTCAGAGTATACATTGCTCACTGATAACTAACTCACTGGCATTATCGAACCCGTAGATTCATGGCAGCGCGGACACAAGCTCTCCATACATCCCTATCCTGAGCCAATGTTTTCCAATTATTCCCTGTATAATCTAGTTCCCTCAAATATAGTTAATGTTATTCTCACACTTCATTCTTGGTCTACCAACTGGGCGTTTTCCCTCTGGTTTTTCTACAAGAAGCTTCCATGCACGTCTTTCATTTCCCATTCGTGCCACATGTCCTGCCCATCGCAGTCTACTAGACTTAACTGATCTCATAATATCTGGCTTCCTATAAAGATCACGTAATTCACTGTTATGCAGTCTTCTCCATTCACCTGTCTGTTCATCTCTCTTTGGTATAAAAATTGTCCTTTTGTTTATTGTATTGTAAGCCTATGTTTTCCCTTTACAGAGATTTAGGCGCTCTCCCCTACAGCGAAGAATTTGAACCATACTAATTTAGTTACACTTGTTTTCGTATAGATATCATTTTGAGTGCAACGTGGTCAGCGCTCCGCCTCATACTGACATCTAGAAAACCAAGGTAGTACTACGACGGGAAAATTAGGTAAATTTTGCTTAGAGGACTTTTCATTCAGGCTTAAGGATTTTTTACGAGCCTGAAAATCTTCAGACTCGGGACCCAGGCTTAAAGTCCCTCCCGGAGGACTTGCTCCTTGGATTTTTCCGTCCTAAAAAATCCATCGACCCCGGCCGGGTTTAAACCCGCGACCCTCGGGACCAGAGGCAAGGAGCGTAACCACTAGTCCACCGCATAAGAACTTTATTCTCAAATACTCGTAATCTCTTTCCTCCCTTAAAGTAAGAGTCCATGTTTCGCATCCATATAATGTAATTGGAAGAATAATAGATTTTTTATATAACTTATTTACAGTTCAACGTTTTTTTAAACGTGTTGGGAAGTCAAGAGTCTCTGTAATGCATAATTACACGCATTTCCAGAATTAAGCTTATGTTTAATTTCCTTGTGCATCTCATTCCTATTTGTGATTATTGTTCCCAGGTATTTGAATTCAACCACTTCCTAAAAGTTCCTTCATTGTCGTTAGCTGTCCATTTCCATTATATAATGTATTTCTATGTGTGACCATATATAGTTTTATTGATGTTTACTTCCAATCCCAATTTCTTAGCGTTACTCAGTAGTGTGTGCGTGTTGGCCTTAAGTATCTCTCGCTATCGCCCAATATTACTCGTACTACATCATCAGCATAAACTAACAGCTTATTAATACCGTTATCGATTTAAAATCTAGTAAATACTCTCTATAGCAGGAATTTGATGATAGACCTATACGTAGGCTATTCAATTTGCACTAATTTTCTTATAAACGTGTGGCATTCCCTTATACAATTTAAAACCTTTTTATACCTTTAAAAATAAGGTTACTTGGAAGGTTTTCTTTTTTTTTTCTCATAGACCTAAAGAACTTAATGATTTTTTAGGAAACTAGATACATGTAATAGCCCCACGCCGTGGCCGAGTGGTTAAGGCAAGAACCCTTGGCGCAGAACTACGGGACTTGCACTGGTTCGAGTCTCCATGGGGGAAGACATTTTCTCATGGTATTTCGGCCAGTATGGGACCGGTGCCCACCCAGCATCGTGAGGCAATCGTGGTAGCTACAATAAATAGTGACTCCAGGTTAAGAAGACCAGCTATAACGGCTGGGGGACCCGGCATGCTGATCACATATCACCCCTACACTGGCTTATGATCGTCTACCTCGGTGATTAACACATGTGAGTGAGGCCAGCAGCCAGCTGGTATGTCAAGGGCCTTCTAGGCCTGTCGCACTTGGAGTTTTAGATATATGTAATAAGAACAATTAAATCTCGTAGACAGCACGAACTGGGAATGAAAGAGGGGCATGGAATCTTCTGGTAGGAAAACCAAAGGCAAAGCGCCCAGTTTGTAGACCAAAAGTGGAGGTGGGAGATTAACATTAACCATGGTTTGAGGGAGGTAGGTAATTCAGGAGATGATTGGAAAACATTAGCTATGGTTAGTGGTTATGGAGAGCTTATGTCCGCGCGGCCATGAACTTACGGGTTCGATAGTGTAAATGAGTTAGTTAGTTAGGTCTAACTAACAAAAGAATTTTAGTTTCATGCGAACAAAAACACCTTGAAAAAAATACAAGAGACAATGTGAGAAAAAACCTGACAGAGAGAGTGAGAAAGGGAGGAGATAGAATAGCTGTTAGTTAAGGTGTGAAGTAAGATATAGCTCATTAAGGAAAGAAGGACCAAAAGAGAGAGAGAGAGAGAGAGAGAGAGAGAGAGAGATGATGTGATTGATGTGATGAATTAAGGAAGTAGTGAGGAGAAAAGACAAGGCGTATGGGAGGGAGAAAGGAAGAGAGGAGAGAAGGAGAGAGAATGAAAGGATAGAGGAAGGAGAGAGAGAGAGAGAATGAAATGGATAGAGGAGAGAGAGAGAAGACGAGAGAGGAGAGAGATGGGTTGATAAAGAGAGATGAGATGAAGTGAGAGAGAGAGACTGGGTTGGATAAAGAGAGAGATTGAGATGGAGAGAAATATGAGACATAAGTTGAGAAATATAAATGTGGGACAGAAAAGGAAAGAGGTGTAAGAAGGTAGAAAAGGGAGACAGAAAGAGAGGAAGATTTGATAAGAAATTAAGTCAAGTAAAGAGGAAAGAGAGTAAGAGAGAATCAGGAGAGCATTAGGCCCTATGATGAGAAATGGGAGAAGCGAGAAAAGATGTAGTGTGATTAAGTAAGTGGTACAGAAATATGTTGAATGACATGAAACAAAAAAAGGAATAGAAGAAACAAAAAAATAGGAATGAAAAAAATAAATAGAGACGCCACACTCAGAATATAAACATTTTCAAAAGAAATTAGGAGATTTTACTACCTATTACTAGAATGTTTGAGCCCAGCGTAAGATATTGTAGACCTCAATACGAATGAAATTAGAAACTTTTATTTGAATGACAGATTATAATATTATAGTATAAACAACAGTGGAAAGAACCTCTAGAAATAATCCCAACTACAAGATTGACAAAACAAATATTGATCCATAAAAGTAGTGGAAATAGCTCAGTGGGTAGGCCTAGAAGAAGACGTCTGGAAATTACTTGAAGACGAATCAGGCAATTCACTGCCTATACCTTGAAGTGAAGATGACGATGGGAGCCGTTTCAAAAGGAGGGTGAATAATAATTATTATTAAAATATATATGTAGTCAATATGCCCATTTCACCAATTAATGTTTTAAAATGGTCAACAAGTTTCTACAGCCAAGCTGTCATTCTCAAGACCAGATATTGACTGAAGACAGAATTGATAATAAGTAAGAAACAAATTCAGTTAAAAACAAACTACGTCACATGACGCAATCATTCATAAGTGAACAATAAAACATACTAAAACTAATCCTCTTTTGTTTCAAGTAGAGAAAAGAGGGCGCTGTACGGAATAGGGCCCTTGTCTTTATTCATTATTTTATCCTTATTTTTATAAATTTCCAAACTTTCAAGGACGTTAAGGAATTTGAAATCCCTGACCGCGACGAACCAGCCTAAGGTTACTTTTATTGATAGCATGACCGTACTCAGAAATATGTTGGGCAACTCCAGATTTTTCAATTCTGTTGAGTCTGAAATGGGCAATATGTTCATTAAATCTAGTTAAAATGGATCTTCTGGTTTGCCCAACATATTTCAAGTCACAGTCATTGCATCCAATTTCATAAATACCGGATTTCTCTATACAATCGGACTTTATCTTTAGGGTTTCCAAGTACAATTTAATGTCAAAGTGGAAGTAAAAATCAATTTCGTATCTAGTCCTTTGAATATCTTGTTCAAACCTCTAGTTAAAGAGGGAACGTACGGCAAAATCGCAAAATTAGCTTTATTAATAGGAGAATGGAAGGCTGGTAGAATCAGTAATAAGTTTTCTAAATTCAAATTTACGAATCAAATTATCAATAATATTTCCATTGAAACCATTACACTTAGCGATATCTTTAATGGTTTGTAATTCCTTATTATATCTATTTTTACTTAACGGAAAAGTGGTAAGACGGTGAATAAAAAATTGAAACTGGCCATTTTGTGTTGATTACAATGGTACGAATCTGCCGTGATATATCTAAATGTACTGGTTTCTTTCCTATAAATATCAAATTCTAATCTATAATTATTTCTAATTATTATCATATCTAGAAAGGGCCAGCCTTCCATTCTCCTCCTCTTCATAAGTAAATTTATGCTGGGAGTCCGGTCATTTAATATTCAATAAATTCCTGTACATTGCCATTTTTGGTATCAAAAATAGCAAAAATGTCGTCAACATATCTGAGCCAGAACCTGGGAAAGTAATCTAATTCCTTCTCAAGCTCTGTCTCAAATCTGCTTTTAATATTCATAAATTCCACAGCAAATTGCAATATTAATGGAATAATATTGACTTGACTTTTCTTAAATAAATTTATTGTGACGTAAGCGAGACTCGTGCAGAAGCTAAATGAGATATACTGACACTACATGCATTAAGTCTTAACCACGCAGTACTCGTCAGCAAGAGACCAACCACTTCTGTGCAAGATAACAATTGAAATTCTTCATTCTTCCCGCTGTCATTGCAACCCCTTTTGTTAGATAAGAAAACCCACCCTTAAGACTAGCAAAATTCCCCTTCATCATCGTGACATCCTCATCCCCTTCTCGGAGCAATGAATCACCAGCAGTTGTCTTCGCTTTCTGATAAGGAAAAGGCATAAGCTTACTCAAGAAGGCTTTGGGGAACGAAAGAAAAAGTCACTCCACTTAAGAGATACACTTATATCGATTTTGAGTTTAACGATAATATAGGGCAATGATTTCTAAGCATGTAAAACCTTTAAATGTTGAGCTAAAATCAAAATGCATAGATTATTAGGTCATTCTTCTTCTATTTTCTTCTATTCATATTCTCTTTCAAGCAAAAATCGACATTATTTCCGCAAACTCTACAGAAAGTAGAGAATTTTACTTCAATATAATTTTACTTGATAAATTTAAAATATTTATAGTCTGTAATTACTCTAATATCTAAAACTATTGTAGTCTATTGGAGGCCTATTTATCTTAAGTGCATATTTATGTTAGTGGGATTTGATATTGATCCGTGAGTTATTACAGTGCATAATTGCATTTTTATATCTGGCAATCTTCTTCACTAATTAATTGGAGTTAATACCCTATAGCTTTAACTCTGCAGGGTTAAATACAATTTCTATAATAATAATAATAATGATAATAATAATAATTATTATTAATTATTATTATTATTATTATTACTATTTTTATTTATTTATTTAGCAGGTTTCACATTGTTTCACATCTTCCTGCGCCCAATTAATCTACTGTCATTGTCCTCCATATATCTCTGTCATTCCAATCTCCATCGTTCAAACCTTTTCCCTGTTGCTCAAAACGCCATCAATCAAAGTTATTATCTAATTATTATTATTAATATTATTCGCGTTATTGTTATCATTAACACCATCATTCTTCTTCTCAAACCTTTTCCTTCTCTTACCGGGATTAGGGCCCTTCCTAATGGGAACATGAATTTTAAAAGTATCTAGTAAGAGTACTTGATATGTAAATAGTTTTGTATTCTAGTTTTGATTGACACTGATATAGCTTTAACTCTCTCTGTGAGCATATTTTTTTGTATAATAAACATATTATGTGCAATAGTCTTATAATATCTTTAAAGAGGAGATGCATGTTTAGAAAACGCCGAGTTTCACGATTTGTGCTAGAATTTTTCGAAAGTACGTGTATCAATTCATAAACCTCAAATGGACCTTCATGAGTCATAAATTGGATATCATATGTTTTTTTTATGTTCAAATCAGTTTATAAGTTATATCTTATAAACCCTTTGAAAGAATAATCGACGAGGAGTGATGTTAAAGTAGGCAATGGTTTAACCAGAAGAATATGTGAGATCTTTATTCTATAGGAGAATAAATTTTCTCTACCATTATGACAGGATAATCTCTTAGCAGTGAGAGCAATATCCAATACTTTGGGTCATTAAAGGAGATATTCTACACCACCTTCTGAGTAATTTGCTATAGGCTATTTCCTACAATTGCCTCAACAATTTGCTAGAGTTACTATTCATTTTAATTTAGTGGAT
>JASPKZ010001641.1:0-24517 GCA_030220185.1 Diploptera punctata
GATTATTATATATTATTATTATTATTATGGACAATGCCGAAGAAACCCTCCATTAAGGAAAAGTTTTGTCGAACCCTCTGGGGGTTCGCGAACCACAGGTTGGGAAACGATGCTATAATTAATTCTTCGAACTTAAATGCGACATTAAAAAATACAGTTTGAAGGAATAAATTTACTATTCTACATAATACTGGTATTTGATATCGGCGGCTATCGAAACCCGGATTCTGTATTACATTCCCTCTACTTTCCCCATTATATTATATAAAGCACTCTTTTAAATGATGTGAAACAACTCTTACAATATAGAGATGTTATTGAAAAGGAGTATGTGTTCTGTAGAGGGAATATAATTTGGAAGCAGCATGTATGGGATCGATTCAAGTCAAAGGACAAAGGATTTGAAAATACAGCTGGATCCTTTTGCTAGCTGCAGCTACGGTTCTAAAATTCCGCGCGGATGAATTTCACTGTCTGAAACTAGTGGAAATCGATTATTAAATGCCTACTCATTTAATATCTTCTTCCACTGGACCATCTCATCATGCCTGCGTCCTCGTATTTAGTGTTCAGTCCTTACTGTAATATTAAGCCCTCATTTACTAGACTAGAATATTCTTCCTTTCATTCTCAGCAATGTGATCTGTGCCTACTGCATGAAAATGAGTCACATAACAGAATACGCTGTGAATACATATTTGCTAAAATATCAATAACCTAAAGGTTAACAGAGCATGAAGGGATGTGTATGCAAAGATCCACGATTGTTGATCAACGACACGAGACAATTGGGTGGCTAATGTTATAATCTGGCCAACTTCCCTCAGTAAGTTCCTAGTACTCAACTTATTAGAGACTTAATATGTTTCCAGTATAGAACTTGTTACAAATGACTGGCGATGAAAAATCAATAGACCTCCACTGTCCGGGATCGAACCTAGCCGTCTTGCCGCCTTAATTATCGGCCTATAATAAGTTGTAAGCTTGCGCAATTTTATTATAATGTTATATGCACAGTTTCAACATCACACAACATATCGAGCGAGGGGGTTGCTTCGTAAAATTAATGGACTCCTACTTGGGAATTTTTTAGTTCACTTGCAATCAACAATGAATGTAAATATGATGTTTATATGGTTTTCAAAATCTCAAATGTGAATTCCAAAGTGAAATTTGACCCATATTACATTTTTATTGAATGTTTCTTACTCTATGGCAAACGTGGATTTAGCTGGACTTCATGTTTTAGTTTTTTTTCCCCCCTAGTTAACTTTTAATTTTTACGAATACATCATCCATGGCGCAACAGGACTAGAAGACCGTTGACCTACCATCAGGCTGCTGGTCTTATGTCCGCAATTGTTAATTACATAGATGGACGATCATCCAGCCGCCGAAAAAAATATCTGGATAGGCTATAGAAAAATTTACATATGAGCAATTTGAAATAGATGAGCCAGGATCTCAGACGAAAAATACACTCGTTTTCAGTTGTTAAAGGTAGCAAACTCTAACTAACTAACTTGTGGCATTTCGAACCCGTAAGTTCACGGCGGCGGTGACATAAGCTCTCCGTGTGTCCCTATTCCGAGCTAATGTTTTCCAGTCATTCCCTGTATAATCTACTTCCCTCAAATCATAGTTAATGTTATTCTCCCACCTCATTCTTGGTCTACCTACTGGGTGTCTTCCTCTTGTTTTCCTACAAGAAGCTTCCATGCACGTCCTTCGTTCCCCATTCGTGATACATGTCCTGTCCATCGCAGTCTATGGGACTTAACTGTTCTTATTATATCTGGCTTCCTATAAAGGCCATGTAATTCACTGTTATGTAGTCTTCCCCATTCACCTGTCCGTTCATCTTTCTCTGGTCCAAAACTTTTCCTAAGACATGTATTCTCAAATACTCGTAAATCTCCTTTCCTCTCTTAAAGTAAGAGTCCATGTTTCGCAACCATATAATATAACTGGTAGAATAATAGTTTTATATATTTTCAGTTTAATATTTTTTTAAGGAGTTGGGACGTCTAGACTCTCTGTAATACATGATAGCACGCATTTCCAGAATTGAGCTTATTGTTAATTTCTTTGTGCATTTCATTCCTATGTATGATTATTGTTCCTAGGTATTTGAATTCAGCCACTTCCTCAAAATTTCCCTCATTTGTCATTAGCTTTACATCCCCACTTAAATTTGACAGTCATAATCCTGTATAGAAAATGTAAATAGTGACAATGAATGATATGCGATGGCTTCAGGATTAAGGATTCAATAATACATAACATGCAAAATACAATCAAATGTATTTTCAATATTTTGGCTTTTAAAGAATTTCTTGTTATTTACTGGCAATTTTAGAGATTCTGTAATAGATAAATATCAGAAATATGTTCGATTAGTTCTTGATAGTTTAATTATACCTAATTCATAAATTACGATCCAAAACCATCCGAATTCATTCTACACGGCTATTTAATATTCAATATTGGATTATGGATATCAACTGTAAACAGGTTTAACAATTGATAACTCAGATATTTCACTCGAGATTCATGTTTCCGTTTCTCAAATTGTTTTCTGCAACCTTCTATATTCTGGTAAATTTATTCGGTTTGATTCGGTTGAACATTTAATATGCACATCACACACAAATGTCATGATGAAATATTCAAACTTGAAATATTCTGTATTTAATAATTATTACAACATCGTCAACTTCAAATATTTAGGATGTGATATCAGCTATGAATATGATACAGATATTGAACATAAAACTCAACAACTCCAAGTTATTTGTGTCACAATAAATAGAACATCGCATAATAAAGCCCATAACTAATTAAATCAATATTTTATAAAACAGTGGCAGTCCCTGTCCTTTTATATGAGAGCGAATTTGGTATTATCACTATCAAACAAGAAAGTAAAATCCAGGCTGCCGAGATGGCATTTTTAAGAAGAGTAAAATAGTGCATTAGAATGGACCAGATAAAAAAAATGATATATCCGTGAAGAACTGCTCCATACAATAAAATATATATGTAATAACAAGAAATAGTGGAAAGAACATGTAGAAAGAATGGAAGAGAGTACATTACCAAAGAAAATCTTTCATTATTTTCCGAGAGGAGACGAGATATCGGACGTCCTCGGAAGAGATGGTCTTAGATCTATTACTGAAGACGGAACAGGCAATCAATGTCTAAACCAGAAAACCCTAGGCGAAATAATCATTCCCAGAATCTTGTCAAATTCCTATTTTCGCTATTGGTCTGCATGCTGCAATTAGGAAGAGCATGGCAAGCTATATTAATTTATCGTAAGTTTTTATAATCGTACAATGTGAAATACATGCAGCACTAGTCAGTCAAGTTATGAGTAGGACGGAGGGTTGGCGTTGATGCAGGTTGAATAACGGTTGGACATTTCCCGTGCAACCAATGGAAGCCATGTTTATGGAACACTAGTTAATACCCGGCGTGCGCTGCTACGTCTAGATAAATTATGTTTTTATGCCTAGTTGAATAAGTAAACAAAAATTATAAATTTATATCGTAATTATTTTTAGATACTTCGTTCTGATTACCCGGCGTTTGCTCGGAAATCTATTTATCCCGATCTTCTTGGCATCAGTGAGCTGAGAAACAAAATGGATGTGAGTTATCCGTAAAAGAATACCCAGCGTGAACTGCTACGCTTGCCGGGAATCCATTCATCCCGATCTTCTTGGCATCATCACTTGAAAGATAAAAATTGTTATTGTGCATTATCCGTAAAAGATAGACATATGCTGCTGTGGACTTTTTTGTAGAATGTTTTTGAGATATTCAATTCTGAATACATTAAATTTAGTGGCATTTGTTATGGTTTAGGCAGAGTAGGCCATTTAAGCGTCCAAAAGCTACTTTTTTAGTGCACCTGTACTCCCTTTTTTTTTAGCTGCGTCCCTAATTGTCACAAAAAAATTCTCCAAATGATGAAAGAAAAAAAAACCCATTCAAATCGGTGAAGTAGTTTTTGAGTTCATAAAGGACAGAGAGATAAACAGACTCGCACTTATTTTATATATAAAGATGAGGTAAAAACAATTCTTAGTTTCTCTTTCTTTGTAGCAGTTGGTTTCATTTATAGTTCAGAAGTTATAACTATTTCCTTTATTACAAGCGTAAAATGGCGTAGGCCAATATTGTAAATAATAATCTAACGGATGTGGCAGAAAGCATTTTCGTTTATAATGGCTTTTAACTCATAGACCTATCATCGTGCCTCTTCCTGTTGATAATCAGGCAAAAAAAAAAAAACTTCAAAAATTACAAAAAAAAAAGGCTAGTTCTGTTGCACTAAAATATCAAATGTTGTATAATGAATCTGCATGATTGTAAATAGTTTATTTCTCATACAACCATATGTTTATTGATTTTTCCCAAGCCCAAAGAGATTTAACAGTAAAGATATGCTATTTATAACTGTATAACCAGCTTAGAAATCGCCCGGTATGTAAGATCGGAATATATAATTCTCACATTTAAAATTCGTAATGAGATATATCTCCGCAAATTAAATTCTTTGAAAAGTATATCGATTCAATAATGTACGATCGATATGGTAAGCAAGAAATTGTCAAAGAAAACAACTTCAAAAATTACAAAAAAAAGTAGTTCTGTTTGCTCTAAAAAATATATATAATATTGTATAATGATATATATATATATAAAATATTGTATAATGAATCTGCATTATTGTTAATAGTTATTTCTCATACAATCATATGTTATTGATTTTTCCCAAGCCCAAAGAGATTTACCAGTAAATATATGCTATTTATAACTATACAGACAGCTTAGAAATCGCCCGGAGTAAGTAAGATCGGAATATATAATCTCACATTTAAAATTCGTAATGAGATATATCTCCGCAAATTAAATTCTTTGAAAAGTATATCGATTCAATAATGTACGATCGATATGGTACAGCAAGAAATGTCAAAAGAAAACAACTTCAAAAATTACAAAAAAAAGTAGTTCTGTTGCTCTAAAAAATATATATAATATTGTATAATGAATCTGCATTATTGTTAATAGTTATTTCTCATACAATCATGGTTATCGATTTTTCCCAAGCCCAAAGAGATTTACCAGTATATATATGCTATTTATAAACTATACAGACGGCTTAGAAATCGCGCCCGGAGTAAGTAAGATCGGAATATTAATCTCTCAATTTAAAATTCGTAATGAGAATATCTCCGCAAATTAATTCTTTGAAAAGTTATCGATCAAAATTACGATCGATAGGGTACAGCAAGAATGTCAAAGAAACAACTTCAAAAATTACAAAAAAAGTAGTTCTGTTGCTCTAAAAATATATATAATATTGTTATGAATCTCATTATTGTTATAGTTTTTCTCATACAATCATATGTTAACCCGATTTTTCCCAAGCCCAAAGAGATTTACCAGTATATATATGCTATTTTAACTATACAGCGGCTTAGAAATCGCCCGATAGTAAGTCGGAATATTAATCTCACATTTAAATTCGTAAGGATATATCTCCGCAATTAAAAATTCTTTGAAAGTATATCGATTCAAATGTACATCGATAGGCTACCAGCAAAAATGTCAAAGAAAACAACTTCAAAATTACAAAAAAAGTAGTTCTGTTGCTCTAAAAAATTCTAATATTGTATAAGAATCTGCTTTTGTTAAAAGTTATTCTCATACAATCATATGGTATCCGATTTTTCCCAACCAAGAGATTTACAGTATATATAGCTATTTAGAACATACAGACGGCTAAAAATCGCCCGGAGTAAGTAAGTCGAATATATAACCTCACATTTTAAAATTCGTAATGAATATATCTCGCAAATTAATTCTTGAAAAGTATATCGATCAATAATTACGATCGATATGGTACAGCAAGAAATGTCAAAAAAAACAACTTCAAATTCAAAAAAAGTAGTTTCTGTTGCTCTAAAAATATATATAATATTGTATAATGAATCTGCATAATGTTAATAGTTATTTCTCATACAATCATTGTATCGTTTTTCCAAACCCAAAGAATTCAACCAGTAATAATGCTATTTTAACTATAACGACGGCTAGAATCGCCCGGAGTAGTAAGATCGGAATATATATCTCCTTTAAATCGTAATGAGATATTCGCCCAAATAAATTCTTTGAAAAGTATATCGATTCATAATGTCGATCGATATGTACAGCAAGAATGTCAAAGAAACAACTTCAAAATTACAAAAAAAAGTAGTTCTGTTGCTCTAAAAAATTATAATATATTGTATAATGAATCTGCAGTATTGTTATATTATTTCTCATACAATCATATTTACGATTTTTCCCAGCCCAAAGATTTACCAGTATATATAGCTATTTATAACTATACAAACGGCTTAAAATGCCCCGAGTAGTAGATCGGATAGATAATCTCACATTTAAAATTCGTAATGAATATATCTCCGCAAATTAAATGCTTTGAAAAGATATCGATTCAATAATGTACGATCGATTGGTACAGCAAAAAATGCAAAGAAAACAACTTCAAATTACAAAAAAAGTAGTTCTGTTCCTCAAAAAATATATAATATTGTATAAGGAATCTGCTATTGTTAATAGTTATTTCTCATACAATCTATGTTATCGATTTTTCCCAGCCCAAAGAGATTTACCAGTATATATAGGCTTTTATACTATAAAAGACGGCTTAGAAATCCCCGGAGTAAGTAAGATCGGAATATAAATCTCACATTTAATTCGTATGAGATATTCTCCGCAATTAAATTCTTTGAAGTATATCATTCAATAATGTAGAACGATATGGTACAGCAAAATTCAAAGAAAACACTTCAAAAATTACAAAAAAAGTAGTTCTTGTTCTCTAAAAAATATAATATATTGTAAATGACTCTGCTTATGTTACGTTATTTCTCATACAATCATTGTTATCGATTTTTCCCAACCCAAAGAGATTTCCAGTTATATATGCTATTTATAACTATACAGACGCTGAAATCGCCCGGAGTAAGTAAGATCGAAATATATAATCTCACATAAAATTCGTAATGATATATCTCGCAAATTAATCGTTGAAAGTATTCGATTCAATAATGTACGATCGATAGGTACAGCGAAATGTAAAAAGACACACTTCAAAATTACAAAAAAAGTGTTCCTGTTGCCTAAAAAAAGATAGAATATTGATAATGAATCTGCATTTGGTAATAGTTATTTCTCATACAACATTGTAATCGCTTTTTTTCCCAACCCAAAGAGATTTCATATATATATGCTATTTATAACTATCAACAACGGCTTAGAAATCGCCCGAGTAATAATCGGAATATATATCTCACATTTAAAATCGTAATGAGATATATCTCCGCAAATTAAATTCTTTGAAATAATATCGATTCAATAAGTACGATCGTATGGGTACAGCAAAAAATGTAAAGAAACACTTCAAAAATTACAAAAAAAAGTAGTTCGGTTGCTCTAAACATATATATAATATTGTATAATGAATCTGCATTATTGAATAGTTATTTCTCATACAATCATATGTTATCCGATTTTCCCCCAAGCCCAAGAGATTTACCATAATATATACTATTTATAACTATACACGGCTTAGAAACGCCCGGAGTAAGTAAGATCGGATATATATCGCACATTTAAATTCGTATGAATATATCTCCGCAAATTAAATATTCTTTGAAAAGTATATCCATTCAATAATGTCGATCGATATGGTACGCAGAAATGTCAAAAGAAAACAACTTCAAAATTACAAAAAAAAGTAGTTCTGTTGCTCTAAAAAATAATTATATTGTATAATGAAATCTGCATTATTGTAATAGTTATTTCTCATACAATCATATGTGATCGATTTTTCCAAGCCCAAAGGATTTACCGTATATAATCTATTTATAACTATACGACGCTTAGAAATCGCCCGGAGAAGTAAGATCGGATATTAATCTCACATTAAAATTCGTACAGATATATCTCCCGCAATTAAAATCTTTGAACTATATGATTCAATAATGTACGATCGATATGGTACAGCAAGAAATGTCAAAGAAAACAATCAAAAATTACAAAAAAGTAGTTCTGTTGTCTAAAATATATATAATTGGTATAATGAATCTGCCTATTGTTTAATAGTTATTTCTCTACAACATATGTTATGATTTTCCCAAGCCCAGAGAGTTACCATATAATATACTATTTATAACTATACAGACGGCTTAGAATCGCCCGGAGTAGTAAGATCCGGATATATAATCTCACATTTAAAATTTTCGTATGAGTATATCTCCGCAATTAAATTCTTTGAAAGTAAATCGATTCAATAATGGAACGATCGATATGGTACACAGAAAGTCAAAAGAAACAACTTCAAAATTACAAAAAAAGTATTCTGTTGCTCTAAAAAATATATATATATTGTAAATGAATCTGCATAAGTGTTAATAGTTATTTCTCATACAATCATATGTATCGTTTTTTCCCAAGCCCAAGAGATTTACCATTATATATATGCTATTTAATACTATCCAGACGGCTTAAGAAATCGTCCCGGAGTAAGTAAGATCGGAATATATAATCTCCATTTAAAATTCGTAATGAGATATATCTTCCGCAAATTGTAAATTCTTGGGGGGGGAAAGCTATATCATTCAATAATGTAACGATCGATTGTGTAACAGCAAGAAATGTCAAAGAAAACAACTTCAAAATTACAAAAAAAAAGTAGTTCTGTTGCTCTAAATAATATATATAATATTGTAATACTGATCTCATTATGTTAATAGTTATTTCCTCAACAATCATATGTTATCGATTTTTCCCCAACCCAAAGGATTTAACGCAGTATATATATGCTATTTATAAACTATACGACGGCTTAGAAATCGGCCCGGAGTAAGTAGATCGGAATATATAATCTCACATTTAAAATTCAGAATGAGATATATCTCCGCAAATTAAATTCTTTGAAAGTATATCGATTCAATAATGTACGATTCGATAGGTACAGCAAAATGTCAAAAGAAACCACTTCAAAAATTTACAAAAAAAAGTATTCTGTGGCTCTAAAAAAATATATAAATATGTATAATGGACTCTTCATTATTGTTAATAGTTATTCTCATACAATCATATGTTTCTCGATTTTCCCAAGCCCAAGAGATTTACCGTATATCTATGCTATTTATAACTATCAGACGGCTTAGAAAATCGCCCGGAGTAAGTAAGATCGAATATATAATCTCACATTTACAATTCGTAAGAGATTATATTCTCCGCAAATTAAATTCTTTGAAAGTATATCGATTCAATATGTACGATCGTATGGTACAGCAAGAAATGTCAAAGAAAACAACTTCAAAACTTCAAAAAAAAGTAGTTCCTGTTGCTCTAAAAAATCTAATAAATTGTATAATGAATCTGCATTAATTGTTAATAGTTATTTCCATACAATCATATTTACCGATTTTTTCCCAGCCCAAAGAGATTTACCAGTAAATATATAGTGCTATTTATACTATACAGAAGACGGCTTAGAAATCGCCCGGAGTAAGTAGGATCTCGGATATATAATCCTCAACATTTAAAATTCGTATGAGATAATCTCCCAAATTCAAATTCTCTTTGAAAAAAGTATATCGATTCAATAATGTACGATCGAATGGTACAGCAAGCAATGTCAAAAGAAACAACTTCAAAAATTACAAAAAAGTAGTTCTGTTGCTCAAAAAATATAGATAATGTAATACTGAATCTGCATTATCGTTAATAGTTTATTTCCCATACAATCATTATCGATTTTCCCACGCCAAAGAGATTTACCAGTATATATAGCTATTTAAAACTAATTTTAAAAACAGACGGCTTATAAACGCCCGGAGTAAGTAGCGGAATATATAATCTCACATTTAAAATTCGTAATGAGATATATCTCCGCAAATTAAATTCTTTGAAAAGTATATCGATTCAATATTTATACGATCGATATGGTACAAGCAAGAATGGCAAAAGAAACAACTTCAAAAATAACAAAAAGTATTTCTGTTGCTCTAAAAATATATTAATATTGTATAAGGACTCTGCATTAGTTTAATAGTTATTCTCATACAATCATCTGTTTTCGATTTTTCCCAAGCCCAAAGAGATTTACCAGTATATAATATACTATTTATAACATACGAGACGGCTTAGAAATCTCCCCGGAGTAGTAAGATCGGAATATATAATCTCACCATTTAAATTCGTAATGAGATATATCTCCGCAAATAAATTCTTTGAAAAGTATATCGATTCAATAATGTACGATCGTATGTACAGCAAGAAATGTCAAAAAAACAACGTCAAAAATTAACGAAACAGTAGTTCTGTTGCTCTAAAAAATATAATATAATATTGTAATAATTAATCTTGCATTATGTTAATAGTTATTTCTCATACAATCATATTTTATCGATTTTTTCCCAAGCCCAAAAGAATTTACCAGTATATATATACTATTTTATAACTATACGACGGCTTAGAAAATCCGCCTGAGTAAGTTTAATCGGAAATATATAATCTCACATTAAAATCGTAATGATATATATCTCCGCAAATTAAATTTCTTTGAAAAGTATATCGATTCAATAATGTACGATCGATATGGTACAGCAAGAAATGTCAAAAGAAAACACTTCAAAATGACAAAAACAAAGTAGGTTCTGTTTTTGCTTTCCTAAAAATTATATAATATTGTATAATGAATCTGCTTAATTGTTAATAGTTATTTCTCATAAATCATATGTTATAGATTTTTCCCAAGCCAAAGAGATTAACCAGTATTATATATGCTATTTATCACTATCCAGACGGCTAGAACTCGCCCGGAGTAAGTAAGTCGGAATATATAATCTCACATTTAAAATATCTATGAAGATATATTCCGCAAATTAAATTCTTGAAAAGTATATCGATTCAATAATCACGATTCGATATGTACAGCCAAGAAATGTCAAAAATGAAAACAAACTTCAAAAATTACAAAAAAAACGTTAGTTCTGTGCTCTAAAAAAATATATATATATTGTATAATGAATCTGCTTATTGTTAATAGTTATTTCTCATACAATCATAGGTTATCGATTTTTCCCAATCCCAAAGAGGATTTACCAGTATATCTAGCTATTTATAACTATACAGACGCTTAGAATCGCCCGGAGTAATAAGATCGAAATATATAATCTCACATTTCAAATTCGTAAGAGATATATCTCCGCAAATTAAATTCTTTGGAAAAGGATATCGATTCAAATATGTACGATCGATATGGTACAGCAAGAACTGTCAAAAGAAAACAACTTCAAAATTCCAAACAAACAAGTAGTTCTGTTAGCTCGTAAAAAATATATATAATATTGTATCATGACAATCTGGCATTTTTAATTGTTAAAGTTATTTCTCATACAATCATTGTTATCGATTTTTTCCCAAGCCCCAAGAGATTTCCATTATATATAATGCTATTTATAACTATACAACGGCTTAGAAATCGCCCGGAGTAAGTAAGATCGGAATATAATAATCTCACATGTAAATTCGTAATGAGATATTCTCCGCAAATTAAATTCTTTGAAAAGTATATCGATTCAATAATGTACGATCGATATGGTACAGCCAAGAAATGTCAAAAGAAAACAACTTCAAAAATTACAAAAAAAGTAGTTCTGTGCTCTAAAAAATATATATAATATTGTATAATGAATCTGCATTATTGTTAATAGTTATTCTGCATACATCATATGTTATCGATTTTCCCAAGCCCAAAAGATTTACCAGTATATATATACTATTATAACTATACAGACGGCTAGAAATCGCCCGAGTAAGTAAGATCGGAATATATAATCTCACATTTAAAATTCGTAATGAGATATATCTCCGCAAATTAAATTCTTTGAAAAGTATATCGATTCAATAATGTACGATCGATATGGTTACAGCAAGAAATGTCAAAAGAAAAACAACTTCAAAAATTACAAAAAAAAGTAGTTCTGTTGCTCTAAAAAATATATATAATATTGTATAATGAATCTGCATTATTGTTAATAGTTATTTCTCATACAATCATATGTTATCGATTTTTCCCAAGCCCAAAGAGATTTACCAGTATATATATACTATTTATAACTATACAGACGGCTTAGAAATCGCCCGGAGTAAGTAAGATCGGAATATATAATCTCACATTTAAAATTCGTAATGAGATATATCTCCGCAAATTAAATTCTTTGAAAAGTATATCGATTCAATAATGTACGATCGATATGGTACAGCAAGAAATGTCAAAAGAAAACAACTTCAAAAATTACAAAAAAAAGTAGTTCTGTTGCTCTAAAAAATATATATAATATTGTATAATGAATCTGCATTATTGTTAATAGTTATTTCTCATACAATCATATGTTATCGATTTTTCCCAAGCCCAAAGAGATTTACCAGTATATATATGCTATTTATAACTATACAGACGGCTTAGAAATCGCCCGGAGTAAGTAAGATCGGAATATATAATCTCACATTTAAAATTCGTAATGAGATATATCTCCGCAAATTAAATTCTTTGAAAAGTATATCGATTCAATAATGTACGATCGATATGGTACAGCAAGAAATGTCAAAAGAAAACAACTTCAAAAATTACAAAAAAAAGTAGTTCTGTTGCTCTAAAAAATATATATAATATTGTATAATGAATCTGCATTATTGTTAATAGTTATTTCTCATACAATCATATGTTATCGATTTTTCCCAAGCCCAAAGAGATTTACCAGTATATATATACTATTTATAACTATACAGACGGCTTAGAAATCGCCCGGAGTAAGTAAGATCGGAATATATAATCTCACATTTAAAATTCGTAATGAGATATATCTCCGCAAATTAAATTCTTTGAAAAGTATATCGATTCAATAATGTACGATCGATATGGTACAGCAAGAAATGTCAAAAGAAAACAACTTCAAAAATTACAAAAAAAAGTAGTTCTGTTGCTCTAAAAAAAAATATATATATATATATATATATATATATATATATATATAATATTGTATAATGAATCTGCATTATTGTTAATAGTTATTTCTCATACAATCATATGTTATCGATTTTTCCCAAGCCCAAAGAGATTTACCAGTATATATATACTATTTATAACTATACAGACGGCTTAGAAATCGCCCGGAGTAAGTAAGATCGGAATATATAATCTCACATTTAAAATTCGTAATGAGATATATCTCCGCAAATTAAATTCTTTGAAAAGTATATCGATTCAATAATGTATGACCGATATGGTACAGCAAGAAATGTCAAAAGAAAACAACTTCACAAATTACGAAAAACAAAGTTAGTTCTGTTGCTCTAAAAAATTTATAAAATGTTGTATAATGAATCTGCATTATTGTTAATAATTATTTCTCATACAATCATTTGTTATTGATTTTTCCCAAACCCAAAGAGATTTAACAGTAAAGATATGCTATTTATAATTATACAGCCGGCTTAGAAATCGCCCGGAAGTAAGATCGGAATACATAACCTCAAATTTGGTAAATATTAAACATTATAATTATTTTTAGCTTCTGATGTATTATTCGCTAAACAGTCACTCCAAATCCAACGCGAGGTCGGGGTTTTCATTTTTTAGAATCACACAACCTCTTGTTAGATTACTGTTGATAACAAGGGGATAAAAATGCAGCGAGGTACATACGCTTTATTTTACCAGGAACTGTAATGGAAATGACTCATAGTCCTGATAAAGCATAACGTTATCTCTTCCGCAGAGTTGCCAACATTTTTCATTACAACAAACTAATTTTTGCTGCTCTTGACATGGTCACAATCTTTTCCTTCTTAAATTAGATATTATACTATGTCAAGGACAATGGTGATCACTAAGCTTCTACTTTACAGAGTACCACTACTGTAGTATAAACAACAGTAAAACTATCTGTAGTTTCTAGTACTGTAAACAGCAGTGCTCTGTTTTGTGTACACAAGAATTAATGTAGCTATAAATTGTCCATAAAATGCAAATTTTATTACATGCGTGTCATAAAGTTGTCATGCCAGCATATGCAGTACGTCATTAAATAGTTTTTTTAACTTGTTTCGTTTGTAATCATTTTATTGCACATGTCACGTGAAGTTGTCATAGGAACGTTTACGTCATTTGTCTTACGTAGAGGTTACACCTTGCTTATAAAGTTAGAAGTAAATTGATTTTCAAATTTCAAGCAAGTACATTATTATATAATTGAAATCGTTTAATTTCTTAATTATTATTATTATTATTATTCTTGATCTATAATTCCGAAAGTGCAAGTGTTTTTCTTACAATCCATTTACAACGAAATTGACCATCATACCTAAGTACATCCATCCATCCATCCATCCATCCATCCATCCATCCATAGTAATTCTGCCCGAAGGCAGGTCCTTCACTGCAATCATAGCATTTCCATGCTATGCTTGCAGCTTTACTAGGGAGTTGTAGGTGTGGTAGCTTCCCGTTGCTTTCCACACCACTGAAGGATGATGATGATGATGATAAGGATGATGATTGTCATATGATTTCGGGGACCGTTTGGGCCTTAAAGTTTTCCTGACATTTGTCTTACGGGTGAGGAAAAACCCCGATAAAAACCTCATCCAGGAAACTGCCCCGACCGGAGATCGAACCCGGGCCCACTGCGTGACAAGGCAGCACGTAACCTCGAGACCACAGCGGTGGACTACCTAAGTACAATGAATATTTATTTGTGTGTTTTCAGACGTCTGTATTTTAGTATATTGTGTAACTATTATTCTTTTCTTATTTAAAGACGCCTTTAACATCTAGGTCATATAGCATACATTTATTTTTGTATTTATATTTAATTATATAAAATGGTAAATATGGTGAAATGGCTCTGGTAATGAAATTACAACCCACCATTTGCCTTGACGATTGCGGAAATCAGATAAAAACCTCAGTCAGGTTGGTCGGCCACCGAGATTTAAACTCAGGATATCCCGGATATGAGTGTTATTAAATAAATAGAAATATGTTTGCAGAAAGAGGAAAGTTCAGTATTATACAACACAGCGTAACGTTTACTTCCAGTTATAGCAGCACTGTTGCCGCCTCGCACGGACGTAGTTACTGACCATGAAAAATAGCAAATGAAACACTTATTCAGCTTAGTTAAGGTAATAACTGCTCCACACCCACGCCACAGAGTTACGTGAAGCGAATATACGCGGGATGACAGGCAATAGTTCGCAAATCATCGACAAACGAAGCAGGTCAATGTTCCGCTGTGTCGAATAATAAGATAAACTAATGTGACATTCGAAAACTGATTGATTTTATAGAATAGCCTCAATATCAAATATGTTTTTACGCGATAGTGCGTTTTGTCGTACTTGTAGCAATGGCGAACATGACTGAAAGTTCAAGTTCCTACATTTCGGGGTTGCCAACTTAAATAACTATTCTGAAATATTACATACTATAAACCACGTGCGGGAAGTAAAACTGCGCGGTGCGCGACACGACCACAATTAATAAACACGCTTCTGCGCAAACATTTGTGGGCAAGAGAACCACGCTATTACTACCATTTATCCGGGATCGGGTTTTGTTGCTGCTGCTTCTATTAACGTGGATCTGATATCCTGCAAGGTTATCAATCACCAAGTTGCTTGCCTTGGGCCCATAGAAGGCAGCAATCGATTCATCTTTCTCTCTCAGATATAAATAAATAATGATTCTCAAATACATAGAGTGAGTGAAAATGACAATAAAAGCTAAACAGCAAAATAGTAAGGGAGCTGGAAATAGTTTCCTACATAAGTGAATTTCCGTATAGGATTGTAATTAACTACGTATACATTAATGAAGAAGCAGGGAAGTTGTATAAAAGATGTCATTTAATAGAAACAAGTTGTCTGAATTAAAAACAAATTAACAAAAAATATTCCGATCATACAAAAAATAGAAATGTAAATAAATAAATGACGATACTCCTACATTAGAAAAAACCACACCATACCTCACGCCACACTCATGCTAACGTCCGAACCAGGGGCGACTTCTTCCCTGGTCTGCCGGACCAACTAAACCACGCCGCTTCTCGGCTTCAGACGAGCTTGTCCATTAGAGTTCCAATCGCATCGCGAATTGGATGCGGATTCAAACCTTGAATCTGCTTGAACAACTGAACGACGACTGCTTGAATGATCGAATGATAATGTTCTGCCTGTGCACCACGTATATGAAGGTTCCGAGGTAGAGGGGAGATGCGCCATAGACATTGCGCCGCGGGAAGGGTAAAGAGTAGAGAGAGGGGGTAAATACAAGGAGAAAGGGATATTGGCATAGTTCACAAATATTCCAGTCTAGGGAGGAGAACGACGCTACAATAATGAGCCGAAAAACGCACTTTCGGTTCAATATCTCCTCCTGCGCCCTCCGGGAAAAAGAAAACAGTCCATAAAGTTCAAAACAATACAAGAAAGTCCCAGAAGTCTATAGACTTAAGTCACTGTAATGAAGTTGCAAAGATATCAGATAGGAAATCCCACGTTGGGAGGGGCACGGTAACACTATCAGATTCCGAGCGGTAAACTTCATCACAAATTTCATCGTCCCCAAAATCACTATCACCACACTCGCTTCTACGTCGACTATCCAGGCGCTGTAAATAAATTCCAATCTTGACACAGCCGCCATAGTAAAATTCCGCGGTGTTCCAGGTGAAAAACAGGGTGACGATACCATGACTGGATTGCCGGGTCGCAATCCCGATCAACCGCTCTCCAGGAATCTGTAGTAGCAGAACCACCATTTCGGTCAGCTGGGCACTCGGGGTCGGCCGGATCCGCCAAGTGCTCGACTGCCGAACATTCCATGTTGCTCTCCTATGCTAATATTAAGGAAGGGTGAACTGAAACAAGAAAACAGGCGAAGACAGAAAAACGGAACCTCAAACGTTCTTGCATAACATATAACATAGTACAAGTGTTTTTAAAAAACATCCGTGGCATTAATCCACTACAGAACATACTTTAACTAACGTGTTGTTTTATGACGTGGCAAATTCTCCAAATGATGGAAAGAAAAAAACCCATTCAAATCGGTGAAGTAGTTTTTGAGTTCATAAAGGACAGAGAGATAAACAGACTCGCACTTATTTTATATATACAGATTCGTTTAATAAATATATTTCGTGTGACATATGTCTTACAAATAACCAGTGTACTGTAAAATCCTAAACTAGTTTAAGATCTGAGAGCGATTTTGTAAGTATTTTTCACATGTAGCGTTCTGAATTTACGGAAGAATGATGGCTAAATCGTATGTATCATTGCATTAAACGAATAAGGTGAAGGTGATTGAATATAAATAAAAACAAACTCTCAATACGCGAACTAATGACTAAATTTAAATGTGGAAAAACCCAAGTTTATGAGATTTTAAAACACAAAGAAAAATAATGAATGGGCAAGTTCACGATCAAAAAATCTCCAAATTTCCGGACCGATTCTCCAAAGTCAAGCTCTAGCTGTTGCTATATCCCTAGGGAATAACTATTTCAAGGCATCTTTTGGTTGGTTATGGGCAGTTTTAGAATACGGCGCAATGGAATGAAATTTGCGGGGAATCAAAGGATGTGGACGAGAGTATAGTTAGTGAGTGGAAACCGAAACTGCCTACTTTAATTTCAGGATACGCGCCTAAGAGTAATTTGTAATGCTGACGAAACGGGACTGTTTTTCGCGCGTTACGATCGAAGTCGCTCGTACATACTATACCTCACTTTCCAACGCCAGCGGAACTACAATTAATCCAAGGTACGTAAAAAGACACATACGGTTCTCTATAATCTAAGATCAGTTAATATATTTTTTGTTTTTTTTTGTAGTGTGGAATGATGTCTAATGTGAAAACAAATAATTTCATCCCGTGCGATTCCGCAAATGTTGTATGTTAGTAAAATTGTTAAAATTATGCACTTTATAAAACGTATGTCATAAAACGTATGCATAGAAATATTAATACGCACCATTCTTTATACTTTAGGTGTATTTAGGTTTATTCAGATGCGGTATTTTCTAACAAATTAACTGATTGTCAGGCTATTATAGGTTATATTAGATTAATTTTAGATTCAATAAACTAAACTAATTGGTTTATAGTAAATAGGTTAAATACTAAAAAATTAATGTAATTATTTAAATTACTAACGAAATAAATCTTGAAAAACAAATTGATATATCTCACAATCCAGGATAATTATTTTATGTTAGGACAATTTTAGATTATATTAGTTTAGGTTTGGTACATTTTATACTATGTTAGATTAAGTTTATACTAATAAAATTCATATCAAATTCAGTTGAGGTGAATAGTCATAAGATAAAAATATAAAGAAATTAAAATGTACCTGTTGGCAGGTGCCGTCGTCCTCAACCTTCTTAAAATGGCGTATTTAAAATATTATTTAGAGGCCTTTCGGAAGTTAACTTCCGAAAGCCTTCCAAATAATATTTTAAATACGTAATTTTAATAAAGTTGAGGACGGCGGCGCTGCCAACAGGTACATTTAATTATTTTTATTTATAGATTAAGTTAGTTAATAATAATAATAATAATAATAATAATAATAATAATAATAATAATAATAAATAATAATAATTATTATTATTATTATTATTATTATTATTATTGAGGTAATTATTATTAATTTCGCCTATGGAGCATCCACTCTTTATGTCCAGCAATAATAATAATAATAATAATATTATTATTATTATTATTATTATTATTATTATTATTATTGCGTCTACTATTACTACTACTACTACTACTACTACTACTACTACTACTACTACTACTGTCAAAGTTCTAATTTATGATCTTTTTAACGTTTCGAATAAATTGTGATGGCACAAGCTTGGATAGCGTCGAGTAAAACTCTAATTTTATCATTTGTTGATGTTACCACTAACGCAGTACCAACATAACTATTGTTTTAAAGTTTGGAATAAGTTGTGATGCACAAACATTGGAGCCCAAACATATTGTAGGGCAATGACATGTAGCGGAAAAGTATTATAATTTGGTGAAATTGGATTGCACCCATCAATCATCTAGGGAAGTCCTACCTGCCCTTATGTGGAAAAAGATTATGTATGTAATTACAAAAGGATTATTATGAGAGATAATTTTCAGAGGTATTTTTCTTTACCTAATTTTTTTTTTAGCTTTTTTCCATAGCAGATTATCTCCTACTATTGACATTGGGTCCCTTTGACCTCCAACATGAATTTTACCCTTTAATCCCCTAAAAATTCCACTACCAAAGTCAAAATTCTTCTTCCTACAAGTCTTGTCCCTGTAAGGTCCGGGAAACGTGGGGCATGTAAATTAATCCACAAATAGCAATAATGGAAGAAATAAGATAATGGAAGAAATGTAATATTCGTCAATGAAGTATATTAATTCCAGAAGTTCAACAGGAATGTGTTTCGAATTATTCCTGTGAAAACATTTTTATTTTTGTTCATTTTTCTTGTTACTAGATTGACTGTAGATGCCAAGTTGTTCAATTTACGTGGAGGGAAGTAACAAATCCTGTTGAATGAAGCGCCAAATTGCTTACGTAATGCAATTAGTGAGTTAGTTAGTGTCCCCCAGTGAATTAACAATGCAAAGTAATTGTGCCCATCCGTGACGCAGCGTTCTATACAATAATAAAATCAATATTACAGTGTTGTTTTTAATGTATTCTTGCAATACATGCATGTGTACATGGGGTGACCTCATATTATCGAATTTTTAACTATAAACATATTTTCTTTTTAACTGATATTACTCGTAATTTGTATCTTTCTTTCTCTGTTAGCTAATTCCGTTATAATGATGATGATGATTATTATTATTATTATTATTATTATTATTATTATTATTGTGGTAATAAAAGATTCCGGGCTATGTGGCCGTGGTCTATAACTGGCGTTACTTCCAGACGTTTCTCCCTCAAACTGCGGAGCGCTTCCAGCTGTTGTTTCCCTGTCGATACTCGACTGCGCCAGTTATAGAGACCACTGCCACATAGCCCGGAATCTTTTATTACCATGATTACCGGCGCGTGAAAGCCTGCATTCCACTATTATTATTATTATTATTATTATATTATTATGATTAGCTAGTTTATTATGATGATTTATTATTTATTATTATTATTATTATTTTCTTATTATTATTGGAATGGTTCCACCTGGAAGAAGGGATGGGAGAGGAAAGACCTCGAAACTCGTGGATGCAGGAAATAAGAACTGGAATGAGAGCAAGGGGACTGGAGGACATGGATGGGATGAAGAGAGACGAGTGGAGAAGAAAAATAAAACTTTAGGCACAGAAAGATGTGTAAACATTAAAATTCTGTATATAAAAAAGTATAATATTAAAATAATAATATTAATAATAATAATCAATTATTATTATGATTATTATTTTATTTATATACAGATTTTTAATGTTTACACATCTTTCTTTGCCTAAAGTTTTATTTTCCTCCTCCACTCGTCTCTATCCATCCACTCCATGCCCTCCAGTCCTCTTGTTCTCATTCCAGTTCGTATTATTTCTCTGCTTCATGTTGTCTTGAATTCCCTTTATCCATGTTGGCTTTGGTCTACACCACGTTTCCCTTTTCCAGGTGGTATCAATTTCAATACTTCTTTGTTTGTATCTGCGTCTCGTCTCTTCTTCTCATTATATGTCCGATACCATCTTAGTTGGATTTTCAATCTCTTGTACAATATCCTTTTCTACGTTAATTTTTCTTTTATGGTATTATTTTTTTATTTTATCTAATTTTGATATTCTTGCTTCGATTCTTCTTAAAAAGTGAATTTCTGTGATCCTAATAATTTATTTCTGTGTTTTTGCTTCAACGTCCGTGTTTTCCGCACGCATATAGCCTAATAAAATACTCTTCACAATTTGTGTTACATATTAAATAATTTATACTAGTAAAATTCCCAGTTAATTTTATATACAATATTTTAACAAAGGTAAGAAACAAGGTCTCCTAACAACAGGTACAATTTAATTTTTAACTTTCATCATTAATAATTTAGTCCTCTTGATTATAACGCTTACTCCATAAAATAGAATTTAATTATGCCAATAACCTTCTTTATCTCTGTTATTATTTTTTCGAATGTCTAATTCAGATCAATCCATCTTTTTGAATTAATTGATCCCAAATACTTAAAATATTCTACTGTTTCAATCTTTGTTTATTTTATTTCTAACTCCTCTCGGAAAAATCTTGTGCTTCATATGTTATGTTTTATTATTAATTAATTGTTAAACACCATCTTGAGTATTCTTCCTCTAGTTTCCTACCCACTATAGTTTTGCAATCTTCACATAAATAATACTACTACTACTACACTACTACTACTACTAATAATAATTAATAATAATAATAATAATAATAATAATAATAATTAATAATAATAATAATATGGAAAAATCATCTGAGAAGAATGGCAAGAAATAGACTTCCAAAATTGGCATTCCAATATACACACCAACTGGACATAGGGAACCAAGGAAGACCAAAACATCGGTGGAAAGATCAAGACCATCTTCGCTAGGTTTACCGTACAGGCCACATGGCCTAAAACGAATTTGTTTCATGATGATGATAATAATAATATTCTAGCAGAAGGATTGACCCAAGTCTACCTGCCTCAACCTGTCTACAACATTAGAAGCAAGAGGAACCATAAACATTGGTGCAATTTTAAATGAATAAAGTGATCCGACAACAGGCCCGGAGGCCCTTGGGGTAGTAGGAGGTTAAGTAGGCTCCTACTTTTTCTAGACAATCGGCACTTTATGTCAGCCCGGGTTGTCAGCCCTGCGTGACGGCCGCCTTTACCCCCAGAACAAGCGCCTGGTACTCATTTCAGTTAGAGGCTGAGTCGACCCCAGGGCCATGGTGCCGCCAGAGGGTTTGGGTCAGTTTTAAAAAATTCTGACCCCAACGGGACTTGAACCCTCTACCCTCCGGCTTGTAGCTCAGTGCCTTAACCACTACGCTACGACGTGCCCCCCCCCCTCATATATTATGTTTTATTATAATTAATTGTTAAACCCCATCTTGAGTGTTCTTCCTCTAGTTTCCTACCCATATAGTTTGTATCTTCACATAATAATAATAATAATAATAATAATAATAATAATAATAATAATAATAATAATAATCTATCTCTCTCTATCTTCGGGTTTTTACAGCTGCTGCCGTCTTCCCGTGCCAAACCTCCAAAGCCTACGGTCTTGGGCATCTTCGATGCTTAGCCCTCTAGCTTGCATTACTGTCTTCATGTTTTCCTTCCATGTTAACCTTGGTCTTCCTCTTTTCTTCTTTCTGTTAGGATGCCATTCATATAGTTCCTTCGGCCATCGCTTATCTTCCATTCTTAAAATATGTCCTAACCACTTTAAATTCCTTTTCCTCAATTCTTTCAATTATGCTTTCTTCTGCTTCCATTTTGTTTAATAATAAATAATAATAATAATAATAATAATAATAATAATAATAATAATATTCTAGCAGAAGGATTGACCGAAGTCTACCTGCCTCAACCTGTCTACCACATTAGAAGCAAGAGGAACCATAAACATTGGTGCAATTTTAAATGAATTCCTCGGTAAAATAAAATAAAATCTATGTGAGAGTGGTGAGGGCGTGTCTGGACGTTGATAGCGTGCGAGGACATTGTGAAGAGGATATAATCAGTCAGTTCTCGATGGAGTTAACTTAACACGTTTCTAAAAGCGCAGTAAAAATAGATTATTTCTTCCTAACTGGGTCTTTATTGACGTGCTGTGGAATTGATCAATTAATTTTTATGGTGTGTATTGGGAGCACTTCCCCTATATATGTCTAGGAGAAGCGACACACACGATTGAAAATGTCACAAGGTAATCTCCATGTTTTACGTGATACAATTCACATTTATGACGTGTTCAATATCTTCCTCCATCTCTCAGGGGAATTCTCGCAAAAAATCCATCCTTGCTTATGTGAACTTTCAGTTTGAAATACCTGGGTTTAAGTGTGTCACTTTTCCAAATAATTTGCGATATTATATTCTTATACATTATTTTTATCGACATAACCAAACTTAGAAAAATATTTTATCTGATTTTTTTTTCATCTCATGCAGCACTCCCGAATTTGGTTCATCGACAGTAAGTGGTCAAGAATTTACCTTGAGATAATTTTGACTAAGATATTAATTTTGACTATTTGGAGAATAAAGTATAAAAATTAAATTATACATCTATGAGCAGAATAAATATATTGGTATTTACTGTTAAGAATGTTGAGTCCTTGATTTTCATTTTCGCTAACAGATTGAGGTCGAAATTAAAACGACTATATTCGGTAAGAAATAAACTTTTGATTTTTGTTCAGTAAAACTTTTCTTATAAAATGAAAATAACACGTTCATGATTGATTTTTACTGTCTTCCTATTACCATTATGTTTGCACCCAAAGACCTTGTAAAGAGAATTTACAGAAACTAGAGCTAAGAAAAATGTTCTTCATTGTCATATTCGTTTTTCTCAACCAAAAATTAGTAAGAATTGACTCATGAAGTGTAGAAAACATTAATTGTTTTTGTTGGTCAGTATTATTATTATTATATTATTATTATTATTATTATTATTATTATTATTATTATTTTTATTATTATTCATTATTATTATTATTATATATTATTATTATTATTATTATTATTATAATATTATTATTATTATTATTATTATTATTATTATTATTGCACTAAGGAAGACAGAATCAAGAACACAGAAATAAGACAGGAACTTGAAATATTTGCAATAACTGATAAAATAGATACATATAGACAAAAAATGGAAGCAACACATAAACAGAATGAATGAAGATAGATATCCAAAACAAATAACAAAATACAAACCTAAAGGCACCCGAGATGTGGGTAGGGTAGACCTAGAAAGAGATGGGCTGAAGTCGGAACGGGTCGACAGACCTAATCCATGAATGCAGATGATGATGATGATTATTATATTATTATTATTATTATATATCGGCCGCGGTCGGTGGACTAATGGTTATGCTCCTTGCCTCTGGTCCCGAGGGTCGCGGGTTCAAACCCGGCCGGGGTCGATGGATTTTTTAGGACGGAAAAATCCAAGGAGCAAGTCCTCCAGGAGGGACTTTAAGCCGTGGGTCCCGAGTCTGAAGATTTTCAGGCTCGTAAAAAATCCTTAAGGCTGAATGAAAAGGCCTCTAAGCAAAATTTACCGAATTTTCCCGTCCTGGTACTACCTTGGTTTCCTAGATGTCAGTATGAGGCGGAACGTTGACCACTG
>JASPKZ010001642.1:0-86599 GCA_030220185.1 Diploptera punctata
AGTAATATCAATAACTTATGCTAAGTAAAAAACTGAGTTCTAGAATTTTTCATTCGAACAATTTCACCGACCTTGGCATCTCGGGCCTCAAGATGGTTGAGTTATCACGATATCATTAAGATTGATAATAGTCAACTATTTTTCATGAATGTGTTACATTATTGCATTGCTTTTGACGTAAGATTGAAATGAGGCGGGTCATTCCAGAACTTTTCCTATTCACTATAAGTCAATTTAACAAGAAAAGCGAAAAATACTTAATTTTTATTGTACTAACTCAGACATTTTGATACTTTGACTAATAGTTCATACTTTGATATACAGGTAATTCTTTCTGTAAAACATAAATATTATTAATATATCGTTAGTTATAACACTTTTTGTTTTCGATAAGACTGGTTTTGGAGCAACAGTAGTTTTAGAGCCACAAAGGGAACAAAAAGTATTATATTTGGGCGTTTGTGGCCCGAAGGATATTCCGCTTGAAAACAACTTTATTAGAAAGACCACAAAGAGAAAATAAATACGACTTAGACTCTTGAGCCTTATGAATATTCAGGTTTTAACCACATGAACAGAAATACACGCAATATTGTTGTTTTATAAAGTTATAATAAGATGTTTCATTATGAGGTTCTTCTTAATAAATAAGATGAGTCTGTTGCATATTACCTTTCTTATGTTTATGAGGTAAGATGCTACATACCTTATTTATTAACAACATTGTTTTATCTCATAATATGAAACTACCATATCGCAATTTTAAATAAAAATTCATACAAACCACAAAATATAACCATTATTACATATACAAGACTTAAAGCAATCAAAGTAGACAAACTGGTTTATGTGATGTACAGAAATATTAAGTTAATTACTAATATACAATTCCCTACATAACCGTTACAGTCTTAATCTGACTTGCACTCTTAAATGTAATTGCTGTTCGTCACATCCTTCACAAAGAATTTCTTCTTCAAGAGAAATGCGGCAATTCTCAGCTAAGACTCATTCTGATACGTTCTAATTAAAATCAAGCAATCATTCCTTTCCTAGCTTGCCTCAAAATGTTTTGCAACTCATTCCTTTCCTAGCTTGCCTCAAATGTTTTGCAACTCATTCCTTTCCTAGCTTGCCTCAAAATGTTTTGCAACTCATTCCTTTCCTAGCTTGCCTCAAAATGTTTTGCAACTCATTCCTTTCCTAGCTTGCCTCAAAATGTTTTGCAACTCATTCCTTTCCTAGCTTGCCTCAAAATGTTTTGCCGGCAAGTTCTTTATATCCTTCACTTTAGCGGGGTTTATGATCACTTCGAGTCTTCTCCTGATTCTTTATCCAGGAATTTGGATCGCTTTTCCATTGTCTTCCTTTGCCTTTAGAAGCAGGAATAATATTATTTATCATCCTCAAAAACATACACAATGTTATATTATTGATTCAGTTATTACTCTTATTCACATCACGTAAAAACATTTCGAATAACTGTGATACACCTTAGGGGTATACTGGGAACAAACCTCAGGAAAACATGTGGCGTCATATCACGTGTCACTAAGTCTGTACTTCATTGGTTGATTGTATTTCTGGAACAACAAGTACAATGGATAAGGCAAGTTACTGAATAACACATTTTCCGATGCGGATTTCTATCAGAAAATATCCCTTTTGGCACAGTTGCTTACGATAGAAGAATTGCACGCATAACAAGGACTGCTGGTATACTACCAACTCAATATTTGTAAAAATGATTAATGCAAGTTTTGGATTGACCCGCGTTAAATATAACTATACCCCACGTAATTTCAGGAGTCAGATCAAGGTCACTGCTCAGCTACTACCTTGAATCCTGTCATAACTTGTACGGTATGAGGAGTTGAGTGTCTTGAGTTTATCTCGGATTGCAGCACGCAATTCTATAATGAGTTTTACGACGTGAAGGGAAAGGGAATTGACACTACACTGTGACTTTGATCCGACGAATGAAAATACATACAGTATAAATTTATCTTTATATATACAAATATGTATCTGTGAATTTCTCTTTTCTTTATGGACTCAAAAATTACTTGACCGATTTGATGGGGTTTTCACCATTATTTGAGACTTTTTTGGTAGAACTAACATATATGAATGGAGAAGTCTAAAAACAGTGAACTACATGATCCTTCTAGGAAGCCAGATATAATAAGAACAGTTAAGTCTCCTAGACTGCGATGTGCAGGACATGTGACACGAATGGTGAATGGAAGACGTGCATGGAAGCTTCTTGTAGCAAAACCAGAGGGAAAACGCCCAGTTGGTAGACCAAGAATGAGGTTGGAGTATAACATTTACCATGGTTTGAGGGAAGTACATTATACAGGGGATGATTGGAAAACATTTGCTCAGGATAGGGATGTATGGAGAGCTTGTGTCCGCGCGGCCATGAACCTATGGGTTCGATAGTGCCAGTGAGTTAGTTAATATACCATAGGGCCGGAGCATAACAGAGCTTAAATGGCTTACGTTTCCTACACCATAAGAAATACACCAAATTAATGTACGCAGAATTGAATATATATATAAAACAAAATCTATAAAAAAAGTACGTTAGTAGTAGTAGGACTTTATTAGACAAAAAGTAAGATATTTACAATATTATTTACAAATATGGGTCTCACGGGCAGTAAACCGTACGTGCTGCTGACAGTCCGTTACAATAAAATAATAATTGCTACTAGTGTGAAGAAAAATAAACAACAACAAAAAAAAGCAATAACATTACAATTACATAAAGAAAACACAATCAAGGGATTGCAAAGAGGTCTTGACCTACTGGAAATATACTGTAGGAATTGGGGATTGACTGTAAATGTTATAAGACAAAAACAATGACCTTTAAAAATGGGACGGTTTATGGTAGAGCAGAAGAATGGAAATACAAGAGATCAAGTACTTCAAAACGTGAAAATTTTTGAATATCTTGGCACGACATTAAAAATGAACGGGAAGTGGAAAAAACATATTGTTATAGCATTATTTAAAGGGAGGGGACAACTTAACAGTGTACTCGGTATTCTGGGTCGAGTGCCTGCTATTCCAGTCAGCACATTAGAAAAAATGTATGGAGCGATGGTCAGGCCAGTAATGCACTATGGTAGTGAGATTTGGGGTTTCCAAAGAACGGAAGTACTAAATAAGGTATATACGCATTTTCTAAAATATATTACAGGACTTAGTAAGGCCGGTTCTAACTGTGGAATTTTATATGAAATCGGGTCATTCCAGGACGACATTAACTGTAAAATTCGTGTACTCAAATACTGGTTGCGAGTAATCCAAGGTGAACAAACAATGCTTAGAGCAATTTGTTACGACCACCAAATTAAAAACATAGATGTTAAATTTTGGGCAGACGAGGTTAGGAGAGAACTCCAAAAGATTGGGATGGGCTGGATATGGGGAAAAAGGGACTGAAAATCGCAAGAACGTGTGGAGAAAAATAAGGAGGAGGTACTTGGATATAAACCAACAAGATACTTCGCCGAATGTACAGGAAAACGCTCACTGTGTTTACAAAGAGACCTAAAACACGTCTGGGGAAAAGAATCATATATACTCAACCTAGGATTTAAGGAGAGATCAGGGCTTGCTTGGTTTAGGCTAGGGGCATGGAAATTTCTAAAAATTAGCGACGATCACGATATGCGAATATGTCCAATGTGCGGGAAATTTGAAGATGAGATACATATATTAGGAAAATGTAATGATTTAGAATATTGGAGACGTCAGTTATTACCGGGAAAGATTTATAAATTCAAATCGGGAAAGATTGGTACGCTACGAGTTATTGGTAAATCCAGAAAATTGGATAAACCTCAGTAAATTTCTGGACAAAACGCGGAAAATAAGGACAACACTCATTCATGAATAAATATAGCCTATGTTATCAAAATGCAATACCATTAATTATTAACAATTATATATAAATTAATTAGTGTATAATGCTATTGTGTTATTATTTAATTATAATATTATTGTGTTTTCTTTATGTAATTGTAATGTTAATGTTTATAATGCTATTGTGTTATTATTTAATTGTAATATTATTGTGTTTTCATTATGTAATTGTAATGTTAATGTTTTTACACGCTTTATATTAGCTTGACCTGTATCTATCTATCTATCTATCTATGTAACGGAATCTTTCAACGCGATTTTCACCCACTTAAAATCATTGGATCGACTTGAAATTTTGTATACTTGTAGAGGACCCGTGGCAATACAATAATGTCATATTTATTTTCTAAAATCCTGGCCATAATCATCAGAAAATAAAAAAAAAGTGTTTTTGTATCAATGTAACGGAATCTTTCAACGCGATTTTCACCCACTTAGAAGCATTGGATCGACTTGAAACTTTGTATACTTGTAGAGGACCCGTGACAATACAATAATTTCATATTTATTTTCTAAAATCCTGGCCATAATCATCAGAAAATCAAAAAAGTGTTTTTGTATCAATGTAACGGAATCTTTCAACGCGATTTTCACCCACTTAGAAACATTGGATCGACTTGAAACTTTGTATACGTGCAGAGGACCCGTGGCAATACAATAATTTCATATTTCGTTTCTAAAATCCTGGCGAGAATCATCCGAAAATAAAAAAAAAATGAAACCTGATATAATAGGTTGCGGACTTGTCGAGTTTTTAGTTAATCGTTGTAAGAACTCAGTTGGTAGAGCAGTGAACTCTTAGTGGTATATAAGTTCAGTAATCCATACGTCGCTGGTTCAAATCCGGCTGTGAGGGTTTTTTTTATAGAAGAGTATTACTTTTAGCTCATACTACAATAGTATCGAATTTAAAGATATTTACATTTTTATCTTATTCTGTAAAATATTAAAACTAGAAAATAAAAAATAAATAATAGTTTTAAAAAACAAAAGAACACGCTTTATTAGAAAACTAAAAAATGAAAAATAATTTTAATTTCCAATACGCTTGGGATAAATTAAAGTGGTCAACAAAAAAAATCATCTCCAAACATATAGAATAAAACAAGAGTTATCAACAAAAAGAAAATAATTTTACCATCAAAAGCGTGGGGTGCTTTTTATGATTTTTACATTTTCTTCTTAGAGAGCTTACTTTTACCAATATCTGTTTATTATCAAATATATTAATTCATATAGAGCACCCCACGCTTTTGATGGTAAAATTATTTTGTTTTTGTGATAACTCTAGTTTTATTCTATATGTGTTGGAGATGATTTTTTTGTTGACCACTTTAATTTATCCCAAGCGTATTGGAAATTAAAATTATTTTTCATTTTTTAGTTTTATAATAAAGCGCGTTCTTTTGTTTTTTTAAAACTATTATTTATTTAGTGTATAATGCTATTGTGTTATTATTTAATTGTAATATGTTATTGCTTGTTTTGTTGTTTATTTTTCTTTACACTAGTACCAATTATTACTTTATTGTAACGGACTGTCAACAGCACGTACGGCTTACTGCCCGTGCGACCCATATTTGTAAATAATATTGTAAATATCTTACTTTTTGTTTAATAAAGTCCTACTACTACTACATTAAGAAAACGCAATAATATTACAATTAAATAATAACACAATAGCATTATACACTAACAAACAATAACATTACAATTACATAAAGAAAACACAGTAATATTACATTAAATAATAACACAATAGCATTATACATTAATTAATTTATATATAATTATTAAGAATTAATTTTATTGCATTTTGATAACATATATTTATTCATGAATGAGTGTTGTTCTTATTTTCCAGAAATTTACCCAAGTTTATCCAATTTTATGGATTTACCAATAACTCGTAGCATGTCGATCTTTCCCGATTTGAATTTATAAATCTTTCCGGTAATAACTGACGTCTCCAATATTCTAAATCATTACAATGTCCTAATATATGTATCTCATCTTCAAATTTCCCGCACATTGGACATATTCGCATATCGTGATCGTCGCTAATTTTTTAAATTTCCATGCCCCTAGCCTAAACCAAGCAAGCCCTGATCTCTCCTTAAATCCTAGGTTGAGTATATACGATTCTTTTCCCCAGACGTGTTTTAGGTCTCTTTGTAAACACAGTGAGCGTTTTCCTGTACATTCGGCGAAAGTATCTTGTTGGTTTATATCTAAGTACCTCCTGCTTATTTTTCTCCACACGTTCTTGCGATTTTCAGTCCCTTTTTCCCATATCCAGCCCATTCCAATCTTTTGGAGTTCTCTCCTAACCTCGTCTGCCCAAAATCTATGTTTTTAATTTGGTGGTCGTAACAAATTGCTCTAAGCATTGTTTGTTCACCTTGGATTACTCGCAACCAGTAAAGTCCGTTAAAGTATATGCCTATCTTTTACGGATCCCATTCTTGTCTTCCAACTCATTGATACCAACAATATCGGAAAGTGTAGATATCCGGGAAACGCCTGGTAATCAGCACGGGGTATCTAAAATAATTTTTACATACATTTATAATTATTTTTCTTTTTTTAACTATTCGACTAAACATAAAAACACATTAAATTTATTTAGGCGTAGCAGCGCAAGCCGGGTATTAGCTAGTTATCAATATTATTTCTATGAAAAAATTTAATGAACGATCTTAGTATTAGCCTAATACAGCTGCGGTTACATTATTAGGCCTATTTTTATAATGGAATATTTATATAATTATAACTAACTCGACAGGCGCGACAAGTCTAAAAAGGTCTTGAACAACCAGTGGGCTGCTAGCTTCACATCAGTATGTGACATTTAGAGAGATGGATGATTATCCATCCAGTATAGGGCGAAAATATGCGGTCAACATATCGAGTGCCCCAACCGTTATAAATGGTTTTCTCAACATGAAGTTGCTACTTATTGTAATCTTCACAAATTAGTCATGATACTGGGCGGGTATCTGTCCCGTATTGGGCGTAATTCCATGACAAAATGTCTTCCCCATGGGAACTCGAACCAGTGCATATTCAGTTACCGTATGCTAAAGTCTTGATACCTTGTTATAACATTTCAAAGTATTGTTATAAATAGATAAGTGCCCTAAAAGTTAACATTTTAAATATAAGAGAAATATTATAAAACATATATTGATATTTATCATCGGTTAGTCACCAGCTCATGGGTCTTGTGGTCAGAGATTTTCGACTATACAAGTTAATGAGATCCCGGGTTCCGTTCAGACCACAGGAATTTTTCTTAAAAGGGAATTATTCCTATAATCGTCAATGAATGGAGTCTAGGTTAAGTTTAATTTTTAAAGACTATCCTGTTGCTTCGTTATCATTTTCCACTCATCACGTCATGGGGGTAATTTAACCCGGTCTTCAGGTGCCCAAACCTCAGAGATGGGTTTCAATTCCGCCTATTATATTCTTGGAATCTGTAATCATATCCCCATTTTCATTCTTAATGATATTCTACACAAATAATTTCCTTTCTATGCTAATTTCCAGATATAATAATCATCGCATATACTCATTTTTTTCTCGTTGGTTTCAAGACCATTTTAATCATCTATCTCAAATTATTTATTTATTCTTTAAAATTTAATATTTTCCCTCATATATAATGCACATTCTAAAATTTTACTTCCTTTAGCTTATGTATTACATTGATTGTTATTACTTTCAACGAAAATTAACATTTAATAGAACATTTAAAAATATTAAAATAACTTGTGATAAGATGAAACACATCAGTGCAGCCACGTAGAATCAAAGGTAGAAGAACTGGAGTGGGTCGAAATACAAGACATGAGGAGTAATATAGATATGTGGTTAAGGAAATGCATTACAAAATATTTAAAATAAATTTTCATATCTTTCCACGTATTGTAATTAAGCATTTTTTCTTCTTCTTTTTACATTAAACTTGTGATTTGTGTGTCCATTCATTATTGTTAATTTAATTGTTCTTCCATCTATTGTAATTTATTATATCGATCAGATATGTTGTGTTTTCTATCATGTGAATATAGTGTGGACGTTTCTGATTTAGCGGATTCCGTTTTCATACACAGAGTTCCACTGATTACACTGGGGAACAGTGATTTTGGTGCCTTAATGTTTTCACCTATTTATGGGTATATTTGGGTCACTGATTCCAAAGATGATTTCAGTTTCGTCCTATCAGCTCTAGTTTTTGAGATAGAGTTTATTCAAATTATATACCAGTTCAAAAATACTGGTCCACATATACAACTATATTACTCGCATACAATTAAATACAAAAGAACAAATACTTTCTTTTTCATGAAACAACTGTATCTATATAACTACCATAATTTATTTACACATTAGTCTCGTTAGAATCATTAATTTCCTCCATCAGGTCGCAGAATCCCCGTTTCTGTGATTTCCTCCGATGCAATGATCTTGGACATTCTCGGTGGATGCTCCAACAGTAGTCCGCCATCATATGTATATCCCACCGTCCACGATACCTTTCTTCCATTGTACTTAATTCCTGGTGAAAACGCTCACCCTGTTCCTCACTTACATCTCCAAGATTGTCTGGAAATCGATCCAAATGACTGTGTAGGTAGTGTAATTTGATGCTCATGTTACAACCTAGTGCACAAAAAGCAGTGAGCATATTCTCCACTAGTTCATCACTATTAGGAGACTTATAGTTTCCAAGGAAATTCTTCACTACCATACAGAACGAAGACCATGCGGCTGCTTCAGTATCATTCATTGAGTCTTGAAATTGATGGTCATTAATAAGTTGGCGGATTTGTGGTCCATCCAATATACCTGCTTTATTTTTTTCTTACTCAGTGCAGGAAATTTTGTACATATGTAGCCAAAACATGTTCCATCTCTATTCAACGCCTTGATGAACTGTTCATTAAACCAAGTTTAATATGCAGTGGTGGCAAGATGATGTTGTTTCTGTCAACCAAAGGTTCTGCAACGATGTTTTTTTCTCCAACGGTCATGCTTTCTCTAAGAGGTCAATGCCTTCTCACCCAATGTTGATCTTTGGCTCTAGAGTCCCATAAACATATAAAGCATGGGTATTTGGTGTACCCACCTTGTTGTCCTAGAAGAAAATTCACCATCTGAGATCGACACACATTACCCATTGGTGATCACGGTAAGAGATCTTCTCTAGCACTGTAGCTATTGTATGTTGATTTTCACGCATAGAAACTGAGTGACCAATTGGGATTGACCTGTATATGTTCCCATTATGCAAAAGAACACATTTTAGGCTGCGTTTGGAGCTATCTATAAATAACCGCCATTCACTTGGTGTGTATTTTCTTACACCCAGCTTCATTAACAGTCCTTCAACATTCATACAAAAAACAAATTGATTTTCTACTGTGAAGAATGGCAGGAAGTCTGTTTCTCTTTTGCGATAGACTGTGACCTTTGTTCCCGGTAACAGACATTGTTTCTCTGCCAGCCTGGAAGCTAACAACTCAGATGACTTCTTTGGAAGACTTAGATCCCTTATGAGGTCGTTCAGTTCCGCTTGACTAAAACCGGATGAAACTGATGAAGGTCCTGGGAAATCGCTGTCATTTCCCTCAGAATAGCTTTCAGTTGAATCATCCTCTTCTTCTGGTGACTCTGGAAGACTGGTAAAAATTGGAACAGGTATCTCCTCTGAATGTGGAACAGGGCGTCTTGCGGAGCGTAGATTGGGATATACCCATCTATTCCGGTTTTTGCTATTGATGCCCTTTACATTGACTGAACAAAAATAGCAGTCATCACTATGGTTAATTTTTCTCGCCAGATCATTGGTTCCCCAAATTTCAAGCATTTCCGTTTCCCATTTGTCCATTGTCGTAGATGCTCTGTGCACGTTTACATACAATGTGAGGTGCCCAAGGCTATCTTGATCTCCCAGTTGTACTTTGAAATAGGCCAAATAAGCTCTTCTTACAAAGTCAGTTATAGGTTTTCTTTGTTGAGTGAATGTGTACTCCCCACAGATGAAACAAAACACATCAGGATTATTCACACATTTTCTTCGTGTTGAAGCCATGTCAGTCTAGAAAAAGGATAAACAATTGTCAAATTAGTAAAATTACATATGCAAACGGCAACAACAACATGAATATAACTTGGATTAAATCAATTAGTATTATGCAAACAATCGATTTACAATGGTGGTACATAAGAGCAGTATCATCAATATCTTGCAAACTAGAGCTGCTGCAACAAAATGGATGACATTTTTGGAATCAGCAGTGCCGAAATACCCAGAATCAGGTGAAAAATTTCAGGCACCAAGAAAAAATATTTTTTTGTTCCCCAGTGTTATTGGTATAGATAATTTACTCTTTAAGTTGATTTTCTGCTGTAGAATACTACGATTTTTTTCCTGGTACCGTAATTTTCTGTGCTGTTGCATTTAGTGATAGCTTGCATATTGGCATCTTCTTTTAGCATTAACTCAAAATAGTCACTTCCATTGTCTGTCAGTACATCGGTTTGTGATTGTCCGTTTTACAATCATGCGAATTCTGAAGAATTTTTAGGGCTGTTCTAATAATATCTCCAAACTTCCGTAATATATTTTCAATTTTGTTTGCATATACGGTAGGCTATATTGAAGTATAACATTTTAATTTACTATACGTTACGTGGAAATCACTGTAAACTTATTTTTCAATGTACCAGTTTGTCATTTAGACATTTCTGTTATTATCTCGGGCATTGGCGTATTGTAACCCACTTCTGATATTGGGGCGCCTGGAAGGTGGGATTACGCTGGTCCCAATGATGTGAAGGATGATGATGATGGTAATGATGCCCCAGGGGAGATCTTAATCCTAAACTTGATCTAATGAAGTGAATATGATAAATTATGATAATGAGGTCCAGATAATGTTCGTGGTATGGGCCCTAAAGTTTCCTGATATTTGTCTAAATGTGCAGAAAAGCCCAGAAAGAAACCTGTCCCAGGAAACATGTCCTGAACCTGGGTCCACTGTGTAAGAAGTAGCTATATATATTCATAGTTAAATATGGGAAATAACATTATGAGATTCTTAATTCGTAAATAAATGAGTCATTTTTTAACATCTTACCTCATATTTTATGTTATGTTTCTTCAAACACGGGAACTAGTTTTCGAGACAAGGATCGCTCTCATTTTCAACCGACATTATGACTCATAATGTCGGTTGAAAATGAGAGAGATCCTTCTCTCGAAAACTAGTTCCCGTGTTTGAAGAAACATAAACTATGAGGTAAGATTTTAAAAAATGACTCATTAATTTACGATATATATAACATGAAAATAAAAATTAACAATCGGAATTTGAACCCGAGACATTTAAATAAACTATATTATTTTTAAATTTCGATAACACCCGATATTCTCTCATGAATAAGGGGGAGGAAGCCAAAAATCTTGTATTTTGAACTGAAGATTAAAGTGGAATCAGTGTTGTGGATAGGATTTTATACAGAACAGTTCATTGTTGATATCGTGTGCCATAGCTATGAAAACTATTAACTCTTTTAAGGTTGTTCAATGAATAGCTGGAAGTGGATGTATTTTTGTTCAAGTGTACATAGAAGTTAGATTGTTTCGATAGTGATAATTAGATCAGATGGTTAGATTGTGATACTTAAATATCTCGACAATATAGATAAAATCTTTGATTATTTTCGTTACTACGAGTATGTACGTACGGTGCTAATGATAATGTACGATTGAGTTCATAGGACAAGCAATAACTCAGTTCGTGCTCAATATATCGAGTTATTAGATTGCGTTCTGAATCTATATTAGCCAGTTAGATATCTCTGGGCGTTTGTTCCGTAAATATTGATTTATGTTCCACGACGCAGGTGAGTTCGCTCCTCGTTGTGACTGCTCTAACGAATTTTTAACTTTGTGATCTGACACTCACCGGTGTTCACACGCATTTCATGCACACGTTTTATTTAACTCTTATTTTATTTCCTTCTCTCATTTTTTCTTTAACATTCATTTTTTCATTAATATGAAGCAGTGATGGGATGTAACTAATCTGGAAATCTAAATATTTCTTAAAATTACGATATTGCAATATAAAGCCGGGGATTTAGGACAGGCCTACCTTAATCTAAAATTAAAATTGAATAATTTATTATTTTACAATATTTAATACAATTTTTTTGACTTTGTAACGGAAATTAATTCAAATATATAAATATAAATGTTTGTTTGTTTGTTCGTACTTTATGCGCGGCCATACTGTTGATCCGATTGTAATGGCGCTTTTTGAAAAATGTTGAGGAGGTTCCCGATATGAACATAGGCTATAAGAGAGTTGTGATACTCAACTCCTACACCCTTAAAAATCGTCTTTTGTAGTGGAAAATTTGAAAAAAAAGTAGCTCTTTGGACGCTTAAAAGGTTTACGCTGCCTAAACCATAACAAATACACAACATTAATGTACACAGAATTGAATATCTCAGAACGCTCTACAAAAAAAAATTGCGACAGCATATGTTCATCTCTCACGGATAACCCACAATAACCATTTTTGTCTTTCATTGATGCCAAGAAGATCGAGACAAGTACGTAGATTCTTGTGTAAGCATAGCAGTACATGGCGGGTATTCTTTCACGGATAACTCACAATGACGAATTTTGTCTTTCAGCTCATTTATGCCAAGAAAATCGAGATAAGTAGATTTCCGGGCAACACCTAGTAATCAGCACTGGGAATCTTAAAGTAATTATGATATACATTTATAATTATTTTTCATTTTACCTATTCAACTAATCATAAGAATTACATTAATTTTTGTGTTTCAGCTCATTTATGCCAAGAAGATCGGGATGAGTAGATTCCCGAACAACGCCGGGTAAACAGCACGGGGTATCTAAAAATAATTACGGTATACATTTTTCCTTTTACTTATTTAACTACTGTAAACATAAAACACATTAATTTTCATTTATTTAGGCGTAGCAGCGCACGCCGGGTATTAGCTAGTATTAGATATAAATTCGTTTCTTGCATAAAATTGCATGTCAACAATTGAAATATTCTTGAACAATATTTCTTAGATAAATATCATCATAGGAACTCCGGCCGTGAAAGTCTACGTGAATACAAAGATCTAATTAATTACTTATAAAATTAATTTTATTCATTGCTAAGTAAACTCATAAAAATACGTATTATATTTTTTAAACTGTTAAATAAGTGTATATTTCAATTGTTTAAATAGATAACGTAGTCATTTTTAATTGGTAGAGCAAGTAATTAAATCTCTCATATGACCAATTATAAAAATACCTTGTAACCTGATTAGTCACTGACAAAAATGAACATAGCATTTGGTCATGTTAACATCTAAAATTTTATATATGGAGAATTATACATTACATCAGTGAAGCTCTAACTGGATGGACGAGAATACGCCTCAGCCACATATAACATATCCGCAGTAGCGGGTTGATTAATTAGAAATTGTAACTAATAATCGTAATAACTTGAATTATCTAAATATTGAATAACTACAAATATTCTTAGCGATAAAAAAGATAAAATATTTTATTTATGTATTTACTTAGTCTGGTGGAGTTAAGGCCATGCGGCCTTCTCTTCCACTCACCAGGACAAACATATATTACATCAGAATATACTTACTTACTTACTTACTCACTGGCACTTTCGAACCCGTAGGTTCATGGCCGCGCGGGCATAAGCTCTCCATACATCCCTATCCTGAGCTAATGCTTTCCAATCATTTCCTGTATAATCTACTTCCCTCAAATCATAGTTAATGTTGTTCTCCCACCTCATTCTTGGTCTACCAACTGGGCGTTTTCCCTCTGGCTTTCCTACAAGAAGTTTCCATGCACGTCTTTCATTCCCCATACGCGCAACATGTCCTGCTCATCGCAGTCTACGATACTTAACTGTTCTTATTATATCTGGCTTCCTATAAAGACCATGTAGTTCAATGTTGTGTAGTCTTCTCCATTCACCTGTCCATCTCTCTTTGGTCCAAAAATTTTCCTAAGAACTTTATTCTCAAATACTCGTAATCTCATTTCCTCCCTTAAAGTAAGAGTCCATGTTTCGCACCCATATAATATAACTGGTAGAATAATAGTTTTATATATTTTCAGCTTAACGTTTTTTGAAAGGAGTTGTGACATCAAAAGTCTCTGCAATGCATAATAGCATGCATTTCCAGAATTGAGCCTATGTTTAATTTCTTTGTGCATCTCATTCCTGTTTGTGATTATTGTTCCTAGGTATTTGAATTCAGCCACTTCCTCAAAATTTCCCTCATTTGTCATTAGCTGTCCATTTCCATTATATACTGAATTTCTACGTGTGACCATATATTTAGTTTTATTGATATTTACTTCCAGTCCTAATATAACAATAATAATTAGCTCTAATATAAAATACTAAATGAAAATTTGACCAAAAATATAATATATATTATATTATGATCTATAATACAATCAGTTAATGATAGTTAAGATTAAGACTAAAACTAATAATAAAATGTATTCTAGCAAGATAAATTAAATTGTTGGTGGACCGTCCCTGTCAAATGTAGGGACCTAGATAAAAAACAAATGAAAAATGATGAGATATAGAAATCTAATTTTACGGTTATACAATATTTAAATAGATGAAATTATTTGTTAATTTTAATATTATTTTCATAAATAATTAAATTTATTAATTGTTAAAATAATTCTATCAGTGAGGTGAATAAGTTAGTTTCTTATTAAATAAATATTTAGTTTGTTTCTGAAGGATGTTATAGTTTGACAGTCTCTGACATAGGGCGGAAGGAAATTCCATGTTTTGGCAAGTAAAACTGTAAGAATAATACACAGTGTGATGAGGAGGGATATAAAGGACAATGTGCTGATGGGATCGAGTGTCAAGATTATGTGTGTCGGAGAGTCTGATGAAGCGGCGTGATAAATAATTAGGCGATGATGTGTGAAGTATTTTATAGAGAAGGGATAGGGAATGGACACTCCTACGATCTCTTAGACGAAGCTACGATAATTGTTCCAAGGACGGTGTAAGATGGTCAAATTGTCGAATACCACAAATAAAACGTGCGGAAGAATTATTAACATGTTGAAGTCTTTAGGTGAAAATAACATTTAAGTCTGTAGAAAAAAGTATCACGATAATCAAAATGGGGCATTGCTAGTGTTCTACTAACATTTTCCTGAGAGCGAATGACAGACAATTTGTTACGCGATTTAATGAATTCATTATTCAGAAGACTGTTTTGCATTTATGGTTTATTTGTATATGCCAATTTAAGTTGTAGTCAATAAATATTCCTAGAATTTTTACTGTCTCACTATAGGGGATTTGAACTCCATTAAGTGACACATGCAAGATTGTGTTTAGGTTAATTGTGGATAATAGTCTCTGGTGACCCATAATGATTGATTGTGACTTTCTTGGATTTAATTGCAGTCCATATTTAACTGTCCAAGTCAATAGTCAGTCAAGAACTTCGCTAATTTTGGCAACAGCGTCATTTAGAGAATATTTGTCGGTGTGGATGTAGATTTGCACGTCGTCCGCAAATTAATTATGTTTGTAATGCTTTAGGGAGTTGGATATGTCATTTATGTAGATTGAAAAAAGCAAAGGTCCAAGCTCCAAACCCTGTGGAACTCCAGCTTTACAGAAGGACCAAGAATAACATAATGTATGATTTTCTACAACAGATTGCTGGCGCTCATGAAGGTAGGAATTGATCCAATGCGTGGCACTGTCAGAGATTAAGAGGTTTTCATGTATTAAATATGAGTGCGATGAAGGAAAATATTGCAATGGGGGAAACCTAGTTTAGTAGGAAGAATTATGAACGCTACCAATTAATAAACATAGAATAATTAACCAACATACATTTTTATTTACTACAAGATACATTATTTTAAAAATATCTTAAATTTTCCGTGAAGGGAATCCCAATGCAAACCCTAGAGCTAACCAACCAATACTCGAAACGAAACTGGATGATCCTATAAATGCTGCCACCTCATCCGAATTCCTTCAGTTAATATAATTCCTATTAACTTTGAAAATAACCCATGTACGAAGCCGAGGCAAATATATGAAGAAATTCTGGAATATCGAGAAGCAACCAACAATTGGTAGATATCCCAAACCCCCAATATTTTAGAATCCCCAGTAGTTAATATCACAATAAATATCCTGCTTCATATGTCACCATATCGTGGGGCGATAACACAACGAAAATAAACCTCCTTCATAGATCACAATATAAATAAAATATGAACCTTCTACTCGTGTCCGGCATAATGCCTGGTCGAGGGATGAGAAGAGATTAAACCCCTTTTATTGAATGTCTGTGTATATCACAATGTCTGTGTATATATGCCGGATAATCAGGATTGTCGCACCATCAGAGAAACTGATTAAATTAAATGGAACTAAATGGATGGAGAAGTGGAATGCAGTTTTTTGGCAGAGAAAAGCTGGAGAAACCCCAAAAAAACCCTGCCCTGGCATAAATTCATTCATTACAAAACCCTATTTGGAATTATCAAGACGCTAACACTGAACCCAGATGTGGATGGGTAGGGACTTGCGCCCCATATCCGCCTAACACATAAGTATAATAGTAACAATAGGCCATAATATTAATAATAATAATAATAATAACAATAATGGTATTAAAATAATTATTAATTTTAACTGGTAGCGTTAGAAGCATAAGGCATAACTAACATTCACCAATGAAAGTAAAAATACAAAGATGCATTTAGACTCTGTATTTAACTCTCGAAGTATATCAAATACTTCTTTCACAAAAATACACTTAAAACAAAGACGATAATTTTAAATATAGGCCTATAATATATAAACACATTTAAAATTACTTTTGGAAATTTAAATAAATTCCTCTAATATATAAAAATCAATGTTGGTATGTTCGTATTTTATGCTCTGCCATACCATTCATCCGATTGTGATGGGGATTTTTTCAAAATGTTCAGGAGATTCCCGGAATGGGCATAGGTTATAAGAGAGTTGTAATACTCAACCCTTTCATACCTAAAAATAACCATTTGTAGTGAAAAACGTAAAAAAGTCCCTTTCTGACTCTTGTTTGTTTGTTTGTTCGTACTTTATGCGCGGCCATACCGTTGATCCGATGGTGATGGGACTTTTTGCAAAATGTTGAGGAGATTCCCGAGATGAACATAGGCTATAAGAGAGTTGTAATACTCAACTCCTACACCATTAACAATCGCCTTTTGTAGTGGAAAGCTTGAAAAAAGTAGCTCTTTGGACGCTTAAAAGGCTTACGCTGCCTAAACTATATCAAATACACAAAATTAATGTACACAGAATTGAATATCTCAAAAACCTCTAAAAAAGTCCGCGACAGCATATGTTTATCTTTTATGGATAACTCAATATAACCAATTTTGTTTTTCATATTGACCCCAAAAATTATTTTAGAAAATCAAAGTATAGAACAGGTGTCTAGTTTCAAATATTTGGGCTGTCGTGTTGGCTACAATGTGGAAAGAGATATTGACTCCAAAATAAATAAATTTCAGACGGTGTGTGGAACAATACAGAGAACATTCAAAAATAAAATTAGAAAAGAAACCAAGATAAAAATGTATAATGTTATGGTGGTTCCCACAATATTGTATGGATGTGAAACTTGGGCTCCAGTGAAAAGACAGAAGGATAGAATACAGACGGCAGAGATGCGGTTCCTAAGACAAGTAAAAGGATGTACAAGACTTGATAGAATAAGAAATGAGGATATAAGGGAAGAATTGAAAGTACAACCTTTATTGGATAAAGTCACGAATTACAGACACAAATGGATTGATCACATGGATGGAATGAGTAAGGAGAGATATCCATTGTTAGCCAGAAATTATCAAGCAAGAGGAAGGCGTGATGTTGGAAGACCTAGAAGACGTTGGGCTGATGCAATATGAAGTCGGAACGGGCAATTGCCTAATCCCTGGAGTGATGATGATGATGATGATATTGACCCCAAGAAGATCGGGATAAGTAAATTTCCCTGCAAGTATAGCAGCGCACGGCGGATATTCTTTTATGGATAATTTAAAATAACGAATTTTGTCTTTTAGCTCATTGATGCCAAGTACATCGAGATACATAGATTCCCGGGCAATGCCGGGGAATCAGCACGGGGTATCTAAAAATAATTATGATGTGGGGATACTTATAGTGGTTGCTTGAATATTAAATTTTGGAAGATGACATTTTATGTATTAAGTGGATTGTACGAAAGGTAGTTTCGAAATAGAATCTATTTATTGATTGTTTTAGCTGCAATAACGAAGAGAGCAAATTTATAATTTTTTTCCTCTTATTCAACTAAACATAAAACGCAATTTTCGTCTTTCAGCTAATTTATGCCAAGAAGATTGGGATAAGTAGATTATTGGGCAACGCCCGGTAATCAGCACAGAGTATCTAAAAATAATAACAATATAAATTTATAATTATTTTTCCTTTTACTTATTCAACCAAACGCAAAAACACAAAATTTATTAAGCGTAGCAGCGCACGCCGGGTATTAGCTAGTATTATAATAATAAATGCACAATAGAGTTTTCAGGAGTTATGCCAATTTTTGCGTGAAGGAAGCTATTACCGGTAGTTCCTGAAGTAATCTAGAAGCGAATTCCAATAATTGGAAAGTTAGATAGTGAAGAAGAAGAAGAAGAAGAAGAATTGTTTTATCATACTGTAGGATTAGGGTTTCATTGACCAGACATCCACTGTATATGTTATGATTACAGTATAAAAGATGTAAGAGAGCCGACAGATATCTGGAATTAAAGGTGTCAATAACCTGGAATAGTAATAAAATGCAATATTTTTATGTCACTCAGCCATAACAAAAAAAAATGTATATATTAAATATATGACGAAAAATGGTAATGTCGGAAAATGTTAACAACTAATGTGTTTATGGAAGTATTATGAACACGTTATAGCTTAAAAATGTATATTCCTCAATCTTACTCTTTAAGTACATTTTTATTTGTTTTTATTCAGTATGAACATACAGAATTGCAACTGTTTTTTTTATTATACATAAAATCTCTTAATGTTTCCCTAAAATGATTATATGAACTCTTTCTTGATAAAGTAACGTGAAACATCCTATTTAAAGGAAGTTTTAGAATATAATAAATGTTTATGGACATATGTTTCGTTATTTATGACTAGCTGACTGTCCGGCGTTACCCGGACCTTTATTTAACCTAATCTTCTTGTCATCAATCAGCTTAGCGGCTCGAAAACAATAAATTTGAGATGATCTAGATCGTATTTCATTTTTCACCATTTCTCAATCCCACTTGCCGATGGGGGCTGAACGTGGACTTCATCGGGGATGAGAAATATCACTCTTTACCTCAGCGACGTCAACAATTATGGATCGACGCTAATATCGATCGCCTGCGATTATTTTTACATGTAGCTCTCTCTCACCTCCCCTCCTTAGAGCATCAATGGGTCTCTTTCCTCGTACGGTAATTCTTACACATTGTGAGGTATATCAGTCTATAAAGTTTAGTTTATACTTTCCAGGGGTTCCAGAGTTGTATTCAACCTGCAAATTAGTATTGATTGCGGTATATATTTTATGTCGTGATGTACTGTTGGTCTGACGTTTTAATTTCGCAGGCAGCGACGAGTTTCAATTGTCGCTTTTTATGATACAGGAAAGAGATTCACGAATCGGAAGGCCCGCAGAGAAGTTTCCGCATGTATCTATACGTCCATTCTAGAAAAATCGGTTCGCGAGTCTTCTACTCGATAAAAGTCTCGACTGGGATTTCGATTATTCCTACCCTCGCGTATATACTTAGATGAATCAGTCATGACGTAAGTGTGGGTGAGTAAATGTAACCTAAGTGTGAAGACAATGAAGATCTATTAAGTGAAGTCGTTAACGAGTGTAAGGAACGAGTAATAAAATAAATTGTGAAGGAAGATTTATTAGCGACAAATCATTCGTGAAAAATCAGTGAATTATTGTGAAATAAATGAAGTGAATTTGGAAATATTGTGTAAATATCAATGTGGAATTAATCTCAAGATCCAATATATTACCCCATGTGCTAATCTAGGACATGGAATATCTATCCATCAGGTTTCATCCACAAAAATGATTCAATAACAAGCATTTAAATATCAAAACTTTCGCAGTTATAATTTAGTTGACTAAAATTCAGATTTATTTCAACTGCATGGAAGTATTTTTTTATTCAGGCAATTATGTAACATTTAAATGTATGTAAAAATTCTATGCGTATTAAATTATGCTGGAAATACGTTTTTTAGTTAATATATGAGTAAAACGTAGACTTGCTGATTCATAGATCAAACTCTGAGATCTGAGGTCTGGTTGATTTTTTCTTATAATGGAAAAATGCAAGGTACAAGTCTTCCGGAAGGTATTTTAAGCTGTGATTCCGAGTATGGACATTTTCTTAAAAATCTTCAAACCTAAATTAGAGGTTCTTTACAAAGTTTAATTTGCCATTTCCTTTCCGAATGGTGCCTTAGTTGCCTACCAGTTGTCTCTTTAAGGCGATCAACTAACCACTTGTCTCTCGCTAACATATTTAGAGAACATTTAAATATAAAATAGACACTTGAGATCTCAATTGTCCTCAACTCAATGAAGGCTCTAAGATGAAATACATTCTAAACATAAAAACTGGCTGAAACCATTAAAAACACGATCAAAATGAACGAATTTCATATAGGACAAACAACAAATTAAATACTAATATAATATCAAATAAAATACAAGAAACAGACATTTATAAAAACAAAGGTGTTTACACACTAAAATTCAATAGCTGTGAAAAGTTTTATATTTACTTACTTATTTTATTTAATTATTTATTTATTCATTTTACCTGATGGAGTTAAGACCGTAAGGTCTTTTCTGCCTCTTCACCAGGGTTAAATTATACATATAATAAGAATTATGACAAATGATACATAATAGACAATTATAGACTACAATATAAAGTTGACAAGGGAAAGAAAGGAAAATATTAATAGTAGTAATAATAATAATAATAATAATAATAATAATTAATAATAATAATAATAATAATAATAATAATAATAATAATAATAACAAAATAATAACCTATAATTAGATTAAGTAAATGGCTTCGTAAAGAAGGTTTTTAAAATATAAAGGAATAATACAAATTATAAATGGAACACAGTTATGTATTACGTTGTGTAAGGAAATATGAAGCGAGTTTCTTTTTAAACTTTTTTTTAGAGTCGGGCAGTCCTTGATATACGAGAGGATGGAATTCCAGAGTCGGGTGGCTGAAACAACAAAGGATGAGGAATAGTGAGATGTTCGATGTAGAGGAACAGCTAGAGTTAAATTTTGTCTCGATCGTGTGTTCAAGTTATGTTGGGAGGATACCGAATGAAAACGAGTAGAAAAATAAAGGGAAGATGAGGTGGACAAAGTGTTGTATAACAAGCAGAGGCAATGTATGTTTCGCCTGCCTTCCAATCGGAGCCAAGACAACATTTCAAATCCTGGAGTTATGTGGTCTGACTTACGTAGGTTGCATATATAACGTGCACAAGCATTATATTGGTAGAACGACAAGAAATTTCAATACACGATTTAATGAACATCTTGAGGACTTCAGACTTAATGAGGGTGAATCTAGTTTTGCAAAACATGTCATAGAAACAGATAATCAATTCAATACCATCGATAAAACATTATCCATCATTCATAGAGAAAACAACAAATTTAAGGTCAACACTCTCGAAGAAATCGATATATTAAAAGAGACCAGAAACACTCACCTGCTTAATGAGAACACACCCAGTGACGTCAACCCTCTGTACAAGATTCTCACAAACAGCTAGTACCAATCTACATGTTGGTGATGGAGCATACGTTCCAAAAGTATTTCATCTTAGAGCCTTCGTGAAGTAGAGGACGGCTGAGATCTCAGGTATCTATTCTATATTTTAAATGTTACATAGTGACCTCAACGGTGTTTCGTTAAGAATATTAGAAGTATCTTTAGATAAATAATCGTAATTGTATCCATTTGGTGTATAACGCCCGCGCCCTAATGCCACGTTTGGATGTACGGGGTATATTTAGACTAATATTTATAAGGAACAAAAATGCAATACTTTTTTTATTGTGCACTGTGATAAAAAGTAAACAAATATGTTTATAGCATTCGAGAATTTATCTTTAATCCCTGACGTTAATGAAAGCATTATTTGAGATTCACTTTATAGAAACAATCGTGGAATTGAAAAAAAAAAAAGTCTGACGAGATGAGTACAAAAAAATTCCTTATGAAAAGATATTACATGCATAATTAAATAAGTTCCACTTTCTTGTTTTTGTACAAAGGAATAAAAATATTCTTTCTGCACAATAAAATGAATTACTTAAGTATAATACATTTACAACATCGTGGAATTTATAATGAAAAATCTTCATCATGAGCTTCCTTCATACGAAATAATCTTCGTAAAATATTAACCTGGCGGTAAAGTAGAATCAGATAATTAAAGTCGTATCAACCATATACTTAAGGAAAGCATTATATATATATATATATATATATATATATACACAATTATGTGTGATCTTAATGATATAAGGCGTTCGGCACAAAAGACAAAATCCATTCTTTCTTAAACTGCAGTTGCTGTTATAATTTTCAGATATGAATGATTGCATGATTATAATTTCAGAGCTCTGTGAATAACTCTAAATTAAAATATTTCACACAAATGGCAGCACATTGTTTTTGTGTTTTTTAATCTTATTCAGAGCAACTCAGAAACTTGTGTTTGTTTCTAACTAGTTGGATGTAGTACATCATTTTAGTGCCTGTTAGTTTCAGTATTCGGAATTATGTAAATGTTTAAGGAAGGAGGATATATCCCCCAGGTATAGATTCAAGAAGAACGAGGGTACCTGGAAATAAAGTAGAAAAAGAAGAGTGCAAAAGTATATTAAATTACATTCTACCTTAATATATCTGGTGATAATTAGAGCTAGGAATTTTAGATGCTTCACCTTAACTTTTTGTTTATTAACGATTGCTCAAACTAGCTTGTCTTGCAAAGAAAACATTAAATAATATGCCTCTAACTGTGTTTCAGTTGTCACCTTCTTTCAATGCACTTTTTTCAATGGAAGCACATTTTGCACCTTTTCAAACTTTTTTGTCTCCTTTGTAACATTTTATTAACTATTACACAAACTATATATATATATCATGTATAATATATATCTATAGTATATCGTATATTATATATAGATCGTTAAAATTATCTTTATTTAAATACGATTACAAGTGGTGAGTCCTGATGAGTATTGGCCATACAGTCCACATCACATTACTTCACTCAGTGCGCAATTCCGTTAGGCTGCTTACTTTATAAATTAGTTTGTTCCTCATTGCACCACAGTTATGCGAAAGCTATTATTTAAGCAAGGAAGGTTATTGAGTGCGTGAATAAATGTTTCAGTTCGAAATAATATTTGACTATTGCGGTATGCTATTTTCCTGAGTTACCAGTATACAGTGTACCGAAAGTGAACTCCTATAAACTACGTGATGTAAACACGTTTATTCGTTTCAATGCCCTAACTGTCGCGGGTACAGTCTGATTATAAGTTCACGCAGCTCAAATCTAGAAGTATTCCAGACTAAATAGATCGGCGTCCGTTCTAAGTTTATTTAGGTTAATGGCCCTTCTCGCGTCCTCTTCGGCACTTTCGCGCCCGTAAAAACACTTTGTTTGCTGAGTTTTTGAACATTTTCCAGCAATAAATACCTTTTTAACACGCTTATATTAGCTTGACCTGTATCTATCTATCTATCTATGTAACGGAATCTTTCAACGCGATTTTCACCCACTTAAAAAACATCGGATCGACTTGAAACTTTGTATACTTGTAGAGGACCCGTGACACTAGAATAATGTTCATACTTATTTCTAAAATCCTGGCCATAATCATCAGAAAATAAAAAAAAACGGTGTTTCCGTATCAATGTAACGGAATCTTACAACGCGATTTTCACCACCACTTAGAAATATTGGATCGACTTGAAACTTTATATACGTGTAGATGACCTGTTACAATACAAGAATTTTCATATTTTGTTTCTAAAATCCTGCCAGAATCATCCGAAAATCAAAAAAATGAAAACTGGTATAATAGGTTGCGAACTTGTCGAGTTTTTAGTCAATCGTTGTAAGAGCTCAGTTGGTAGAGTAGTGAACTCTTTTTGGTGGATAATTTCAGTAATCCATACGTCGCTGGTTCAAATCCGGCTGGGAGGGTATTTTTATAGAAGAGTATTACTTTTAGCTCATACTACAATAGTATCGAATTTAAAGATATTTACATTTTTATCTTATTTTGTAAAATATTAAAACTAAAAAATAAATAACAGTTTTAAAAAACTAAAAGAACACGCTTTATTAGAAAACTAAAAAATGAAAAATAATTTTAATTTCCAATACGCTTGATATAAAATAAGGTGGTCAACAAAAAAATCATCTCCAACACACTATAGAATAAAATTAGAGTTATCATCAAAAAGAAAATAATTTTAACCATCAAAAGTTTGGGGGGCTTTTTATGATTTTTTACATTTCCTTCTTAGAGAGGTTACTTTTACCAATATCTGTTTATTATCAAATATATTAATTGATATAGAGCACTCCACGCTTTTGATGGTAAAATTATTTTCTTTTTGATGATAACTCTAATTTTATTCTGTGTGTTGGAGATGATTTTTTTGTTGACCACTTTATTTTTATACCAAGCGTATTGGAAATTAAAATTATTTTTCATTTTTTAGTTTTCTAATAAAGCGTGTCCTTTTAGTTTTTTAAAACTATTATTTATTTGTGTTAGTAACGCCAAGTCAGGAAGATTAGACATTGTTGGTTCCAAATTGCTGAATAATATTCTTGTAACTGCTCGAGAAGAAAGAAAATTCAGAGATCTTGAACTCTAAGTGTTCGCTACCCGTAGCTCTCTGAAAACAATAGTGAAGGGGGTTCAGCTACCTGAGTGTATCCGTAGTTAAAAACTATTTATTTATTGTTCCATTATCCATTCCCTCCGGATTATCTTAATTCGCGAATATTAACATTATCAATCTATTCTATGTGCTTTACCGATTAAAATAAATATAAACTCGACAAATATCGCGCAATTCTTTAACTGATAGGTTTTTCTCATTTTCTAAGTTTTAAATATCATTTTGATCTTTTTTATCGTCTAGTACTCATTGTAAAGGAGGCTGAGTGAAAGGAAGCGCTTCACAATCAACATGACAGGCTACAGCACCAATGCGGTCATGATAAGATCTTCAAACTTTTATCTTTCCAGGAACGTTAGTATTGTTTTTTTTAATTTTTTTGTAGTTTGCAAGAAATAAATGTTTGAAGTCTGTTCCTTGTTTTTGAATAGCCCTGTACATATCTTCATCGATCGTACCTACTAGAAAACGAAAATGATAATGAAAAAATATATATATATAGATATATATATCATGAAAAGAACAAAAATTAATATGTGAACCGCATTTAAACCTGGAGTCTCAAATACAAATTCTGGTTCAGTCATTCATTTATATTTTCATGACATATTTGTATTTTAAGTTTTTCATTGCTTAATGTTAAAATGTATTTGTAACATCGATATATATATATATATATATATATATATATATATATATATATATATAATACATCGGTTAACACTCTAGTGCCGTAATATATATATTTTTTTAAACCAAATTTGGCATAGTGTAGCAATCGAGTTCGTTAACCAGCAAAGTCGGACCATTAGAAATAGGAGCCAGAAACGAATATTTAAAAATTAGCTCTAGCGGCCGCAATTTTTCGACTTCTCGCAACGAAACTCAATTCATAATACTGAAATAATGCGAGGAAGTTATTTTTCGAACATGAGCTAAATCCAACCATTAGAAGTAAGGGTTTACCTGAAACCCAAAATTAAAGAATCGTTCTTTGTTTTCATTGCGGTCCGGCTCATTTAAATAACTATCACGAGAAATTAGTGTTTCCGTAATTTAGGGGCTAAGAAAGGAAATATGTTCCGTTTACATGCAAAATCTTACCATAAATTCAACTTGCTGAGGAAATCGCTTAGTGTACGCGGTTCCTGTGTGGCGGGCATTTTAGTTAGAGCGTCTTTGAATATATTCGCCTGTTAGACATTTCTGAAGATGATACCGATGAATGTTGATAAGCTAAAAATTCCATTACTGCAAATGAAGAATTATGGAGTCCTGACTGAATTAATTTATTCGGGGAACAAAATATCTCCATATCATTGCTTTTATTGATTGTTCATACTGTATTTTTTAAATTTTCAGTTATGCTTTTTTGCGCGATAGTGTGTTTTGTCATACTTACAGCAATGGCGACCATGATTGAAAGTTCAAATTCCTACATTTCGGGTTTGCCAACCTAAATAACTATACTGTAATCAAATAACTATTCAGTAATATTACATATTGCAAACCTCGTGCGGGAAGTAAAACCGCTGCCCTCTATGTATACTACATACAATATATACACAAAAATATCCAAATGGTAGTGTTAATAGAGACTATATTATACGAAACAAATCACTGCATTTTAAATGAACAGAACTTTATTTGAAACAATATAAATCAATAAATACGTAGGCCAACTTGCCGCCATTTTATCACTAATTGGTCTGAAGAACTCGTGGGTCCACACTGTTAACGTTAGCCAATTGTATATAATGAACGCAAATATTTCCAACAAAAATGTTATTATTTTAATATTATTTATTATTTTGAAAACACCATCGCGCAAAAAAAATGTACAACGAACGTTTGTGAAGTGTTTTATAGAATCTCGGAAATTAAAAATCTTGCTATCGCTCGGTTTTTAAACATTTTCCTGATTCTGTAAAAACCACTTCCCAACCTCGCATCGTAATATATTATTATTGTAAATATTAATGTCTTGTAACTAAGTACGGATTTATAAAACGATAGTTCGATCAGTTTGCATTTCTGCTTCTGAAAGAAGGGCAAATACATTCAAAATTAAACAATTTTGGAAACGCAATAAATGGTTGAACTTAGAAAATGTAATATCATGGATAGGACCATCGTTCGTACTCGTCGGAGAAAAGTAGATTTCTACAATCGAAGTCTTCTCAAGTAGAAACGTAGGTTTGGTGAAATTCGATCTACTCATCATTCTACCTGACATTCCTGGCAGCTCGACGGGATATTAGACCATGGTATTGAGGAATCTCCTAGTAGTTGCTGCGGAACTCGGAAGGTTGGACCTGATTATATTAACTCAGGGAAAGTTTAATCTCGCGTCCTCTCTCGGGGAACAAATTCGTCTCCTTCTAGAAATTACATAGTTCCCTACTTTTCCGCCTAGGCAAAACCAACTGGTCCAACGTTTTGCCGTAGATGTTGAAACTCCAAGCTCTCCTCCCGCTGGTGCAGAGTAACAATGAGTACTGTGAACTGTAAACATACATCTTGCTTATCCGCCATTTTCAGGAATTATGATGAAAATAGATAATGCAGAGGAAGAGGTCTAAATTATGTTTATTTATGAATGTAGGTAATTCCGTCCGACATTATTCTCTTTAGGCTTTTAGCATTGTATATTTTTCATAGAATGAGGAGCTGGCCCACTGCTACAACCCCCAATCTGGAGGACCAGGTAATTTGTAATCAAGGTTGATTCCTCTAGCCTTTAGTGAATCAACATTGAACTAAAAGGCAGTAGCTGTTAGTTATGGTTCGCTTCGGGTATTTCATTTCCCCGGTACCACCCATATCTGGGAATCATTCACCTATCTACCACCTGGGGAGGCGCCCGATGGGGGACTAACTACCCCACACGAAAATATTCACTCGCATTATAAAACATAGATTAGACAGAGAATACAAATATATTGAAGAACAAAGTGGGTTCACTGCAGGCAAATCATGCACTGATAATATTATCATACTGAGACAGGTGTTAGAGAAATGCCGAGAGAAATCGCAACCAGTGGATTTGATCTATATTGATTTGTTAAAAGTGTATGATATTGTACCCAGAATCTTGCTCTCAAAAGCCCTAGAAGAGGCGAATATAAATGACAAAACATTTAGTATTATAAGATCATTACACTCAGAACAAATGCCAAATTAAGATGGGAAACAGACTTTCAGAAAAATGTCAAACATCAAAAGGTCTATTTCAAGGATGTTGCCTATCACTAATGTTGTTCAAAATATACATTGATAATTGTACGAAGAATTGGTCTAGACACTGAAAATATATGGGGATTCAAATACAAGATAATTATTACATCCACTATTTACTATTCGCAGATGATCAGGTGATGACTTCTCAGGATCCAGATGATGCATATTTCGTGTTAAGGAAATTAGAGATAGAATTAAAAAAATGGGGATTACAGATGAATTATAATGAAACAGAATATCTTTCATCGGATACAGCATATAAGATAAAATGTAATTCAGGTAGAATACGTAATGCTAAAAATTTAAATTATTTATGATCTATTTTAGATAAAAGTGAGAATTCAACTACAGAAATTGAAAGAAAAATAACTGATGGATGAAGAATCATTGGTATGTTGAACTCAGTGCTTTGGAATAGAAATATAATATACAGAACGAAAAACTATATTTCAAGTTCTGTTAAAAAGCATTTTATTATATGGGTCCGAAACATGAACAGTAAGTAGGAAACATGGCAACAAGCTGTTAGCAGTAGACATGGATTTTTGGAGGCGATCGACAAGAATTTCAAGAAGGTATAAGGTCAGAAACAGCAAAATAAGGGAAGTTATGCTGGTTGAAAAAAAAACATTAGGAAAAATAGAAAAAAATATTTGAAATTGTATGGAAGCCTCATAACAATGGAAGAAGAGAGAATACCAAAGAAGATCCTTAATTGAAAACCTAATGGAAGAAGTGGAAGAGGAAGGCCTAGAGAACGATGGATGGATGGGGTGAAGAGAAGTATGGAAGCTAGAGATTTGAGGGAAGAATATGCTCGAGACAGAAACCTCTGGCGACAAATCACTTTGGGTTGAAGGAGAAAACTGTATTGTGGAATATTCCTAAATAAAAAAATGATGAATGTCGCCATATTATTGCCGAGAATGTATATGTAATACTATTTACTAAAACAGGATATTGGACATTATTCTTTAATCCTTATTACCGAATCATGTTATATATAAAATTGAACATATGCAGGATTGTAAATTTATTCAATCATCTTAAAATGCTTAACTTACCACACGCCTACCAAATTAAATATAGCCGTGGTATTACAGACCATAGCTCGACTTTTATCTACAGGTGGCTAACCGATCATTGTCTGCTAGTGAATGTTTCTTGTTCCATGTGTACTCTTTCATATTCATTACATTGTGTCATCATCAATGGCAGGCATGGATTAGGCCATTGGCCTGTTCCGCTTCAGGAAAGAAATTGATCCCTCCATCTCTTCTTAGGTCTTCCTGGGTCTCTTCGCCCTGTGGGTCTGTAGTTCAATAGCTGCAGAGGTAGTCTATTGTTTGGCATTCTCAGAAGGTGTCCATGCCAATTATTTTGATAATTTTTTAATTATTTCAGTTATTGCTGGTGTGTTGAGTGCTCGGATATCTTCATTACGTATGAGATCATAAAGCGTATAACCCGCTAAAGGTCTTAATAACTTCACTTCTGCAGCTACTATCCTATTTAATTTACCTGTAGTAAGAGTCCAGGTTTCGGAACCATAAAGTGGTGTTGGAAGAGCCATTGTTTTATAAAATTTTAGAATTGTATCTGGACGTACTTTTCGGAAAAGAGTGCTTTTTATTGTTCCTATAAGTTTTTGAAATTTGACCAATTTTATGTCTATGTCTTTACATGTGTCGTAGGAAAGATTGCAGCCAAGATAAGTAAAGTTATTAACTTGTTCTATTATATTGTTGTTAATAACAATTTTTGTTCGTATCGGTATTTTCCCTTGAAACGCCATAGTTTTTGTCTTACCGAAATTTGTAAATTATAATCTTGGGTTATATTTGACAATCTATGTACTGCTCTTTGTAGGTGATCTTCAGAAGTAGCCAATATTACTTGATCATCTGCATACATTAATGTGTTGAGGGGTCGACCATCAATCATAAAGTGTGATTGTGATTGGTTTTGCCATAATTTTATGATTTCATTCATATATAAATTAAATAGAAGAGGGGAAAGTGGACAGCCTTGTTTTACACTTTGGGATATTAGTCTATCTGATTTGATTTTTTATTTTTATTCGAATTCGTCTGTTATGATACATGCTTTGAATCGCTTGAATTAAATGCTTGGGTATTCCTGCATTATGTAAGATATCATTATGTTAACCCTTAAATTGGCAGAACATAAATTTCTTGTGTCTGTTAATTAAATATGGCGGACCGCAGTGAAAACGGAATCTTGTGTAACTGTTATTATTAGGTATATTGTATAATTATACACACATTTAAGTGGTTTCTTTTTGTTCGTTTTCTTCTGATTATTAGGTATATTGTATAATTATACACACATTTAAGTGGTTTATTTTTGTTCGTTTTCTTTTATTTATTTAAAATATTAAATTAATTAAACCAACTGATGTTTCCTATAGGATTACCATTATGAATTTAAGGGTTAAAGACAATGTGCAAAACGAATAGGATTTTGCAGAACGAAAAGTTATTATACTGTTAATAACTATATTGAGGCACATAGGATGTATTACAAAAAAGTACTGCTCGAGTTTCGAACTGGAGAACAAAGTAGTTAAACATCCATCATGGTTCTTGCATTAATCATCTATGCTATCATAAATTTTATAACTTTTACCCTCTTACTGGTATACAAATTATGGGCAAGATTTTAATTTTGCTCACATATTTCCGTTGAATTCATAGCCTACACATATTACATACTTCAGAGCCTTAAAATACACTTTCCGGTCTGATGTGTAATATATTTCAGACTATTGAACCAAATAAGCGAATTTAAGCTACTTACATGTTGTGTAGTGGTGTAAATAAAGCTTCGCATGCGCAATGCGCAAGACTGAATATTTGAAGCGCATACGTTTCCTGAGCGGCCGTATACTTCGACGAAGGAAACTGTTTTATAATATATCTAAAATAGCTGATAATACTATAGAGGTTTCACTATGGTCATAGACATTCCCATGTATTATTTTTTGTGGAATTATATGTGAAGTTTAGTACAGTAAAACTTGCTCAAAGCGGAATCGCATGGGACCAATTTTTTTCATTGGACAAAATTCCGTATTATAAAAAACTAAAACTTATTAACAATCTTAGATTATAGAGTACCGTATATGTATGTTTATGTATCTTGGATTAATTGTAGTTCCGCTGCCATTGAAAAGTGAAGTATAGTATGTATTAGTTTTATGGAAAAAAATCCAATTTAAAACTTTTCTTTAATTTTTTAATTATTAATTAATTTTTTTAGTTTAGTTTAAAATAGATAGGGCTAAGCTTGTTTATATTTTATAAATAGGAATTGGAGCGACTTCGACGGTAACGCGCGAAAAAACAGTCCCAATTTGTCAGCGTTAAAAATGTCTCGTAGGCGCGTATACTGTAATTCAAGTACGCAGTTTGGGTTTTCGCTCACTAACTACATTTTCGTCCACATTCTTTGATTCCCCGCAAATTTCATTCCACGTTACATTGTGTCGTCTTTTAAAAATATCCAGCCAAGAAGATTCCTTGAAATCGATATTCCCTCAGGGATTTAACTAGAGCTAGAACTTGACTTTGCAGCATCGGTCCGGAAATATTTGGAAATTTATATTCAATCACTCTCACGTTTTCGATTAATGAGAATGATACATATGTTTCAGCCACATTTTTCCGTAAATTCAGAACGCTACCTGTGAAACATCGGTTTCAGAACTTAACTAATTGAAGATTTTACAGCGCAGTTGTTATTTGCAAGATAGGTATCTGTGTTTCCCATAACGGGTGTGCAATGAGGCCGAATATGTACAGGTAGAATCTATACATTAAAAACACCTTATTCGCGGGGGATGTGTTCCGCAAATATGCCGCGAATACAGAAACCGCGAATATGGAATGGTAATTCATATGAGTATAAAGGGGCTGACAACCCGTTACCCGTTCCATAAAAATAATTGTTACGTTTCCTGCAAAGAGAGATAAAGCCGGACAGATCTATAGGCTAGAATTTGGCTAATAAAAAGGACAATGTTTTTGGCAACTTGGAACATACAAGATTGGAATACTAAAAATAATGAAGTACTTAATGAGATTACAAAGAAGGGGTGGATATAGCAGTTCTGACAGAAACGAAAAGGAAAGGGAAAGGTCAAGAAATGATTGGTGAATACATGCATGTATGGAGTGTCGTGGAAAAATCGGAGAGAGCTAAAGAAGGAATATCAATTTTAATTAAGAAGAAATGGAAATCCTCAATAAAAGAAATAGAAGAAATAGATGAAGACTTATAATTATGGAAATAACACTGTATGGGAAACAATTGGTAATAATAGGTACATATGCCCCAACAAACGATGCATCACAAGTAATAAAGGAACAATACTTCGAAAAATTTACTGGATTGGTAGAAAAGATTTCCCAAAAGAAGGAATTAAAAATTATGGGATATTTGAATAGCAGATTTGGAAAGGGGACAGGTTACATAGTTGGTCCATATGGAGAAGATATTAAGAGTGAAAATGGACAACGTTTAAAAGAAGAATGCAAAGTGAATGAACTAATTATTATGAATTCGATGTTTAAACATCGGGACATCATAGATGCACGTGGGAAGAAAGCACTAAAGGTTTAAGATCGATAATAGATTATGTAATAGTGAGCAAACGGAGAAATATTATAGTTCAGGATGTCAGAGTGAATCGAGGACCCGAATGTGGAACGGATCATTATATGCTGTCAACTAGGATCGTATGCCCTATAAACAGGCAAAAGGTAAATAAAGATAAAAATATAGAAGTAGAAAATGAATTAGAAAAATGTAGATATAATCTACATTTACTACAAGATTAGAGTATTAAAAATATATATGCCCAACGCCTCACCGAAAAATTAAAATTTGATGATGATTCGAACTCGGTCGTTATTTATGAACATTTGAAAAAATATATACATGAAGCAGCAAGAGAAGTACTTGGTCTGGAAAATGATAAACACCATAAAAACCATTGGGTGAATAAGGTAATACTTGATATCATAACAGAAAAGAAAAATGCATATCAAAAATATAAAAGTGCCAAGAAACATGAAGATTATCAAAGTTATATTTAAAAGAAAAGTTAAAGCAGAAGTCAGGAAACATAAAAACGAAATGTGGAATAGCGTATGTAGAGAAATCGAGCATAGAGTAGGCTATACAAGCTCAGCCCAAGAATGGAGGACAATTAAAACATGCGAAATGATAATGTGACAAAGAGTTTTAATTTAATACCAATGGAAAATTTTCAGGAATATTTTTAAATGATTTTAACAGAAACTAGGAGAGAATATATAGACTATGCTACATTGGATAATGGAAAGGGTGACTTAATGGAACCTATAACAGAAGATGAGGTAAGAAACATATTGAGAACAACAAAACAAGGAAAAGCGACAGGTCCAGCAGGAATATCCATGGAACTAATTAAATATGGTGATTCAGGAATTATAAGAATTTTAACTAGACTTTTTAACCAAGCGATAGAAGGAGATCCTATTCCGGATGAGTGGAAATTATCGTATATTAGTGCTTTGTACAAACATAAAAGGGAATAAAGGAGATCCAGCAAACTATAGAGGGATCAGTATTATGGCAGCAATTAGTTGAATGTTAAATACGATTATTAAAATTATATTGGAGGAACTAATACAAAACAAAATATCAGAATAACAAACAGGTTTTACAGCAGGTAAATCGTGCCTTGATAATATATTTGTGATTAGGCAGATTACAGAATAAATGTTGGCTAAAAGAAAAGAGGTTCATATGGCATTTGTAGAACTGGAAAAGGCATATGACTCTGTACCCATCAACAAGTATTGGGTGGCAATGGAAAAGTTTGGAATACCTAAATCTCTTATATATATTATAAAAAGAATGTATGATTGTAAAGCATGTATTAAGGTTGGAAAGAGAGTATCCTCAGAATTTGATATAACAAAAGGATTAAGCCGCCATGGTATCTTTACCTTGTCGTGGTGGAGTGGCTTGCGTGCTTAAATGATCCTGAGAGCTATGCCGGCGGTAGCATTGCTGCCGATAGGGTTACCCATGCCGGACTGGTCGAAGGAGATACGCCAGACGAAAAAAGTACCTTGGTCGAAAGAGTGACGATCTTTCACCGTAAAAATACAACCGTCAAGAAATGCGGACATGGGTTCATCTGGGGTAAAACCGGAGGTCAAATAGTCCCCCATTCGGTTCTCCGGGCGGGGACTACTTCAGGGAACCCATGCCAAAGGCTCAAACACAGGGACATGTTCCTAGGAACATGGAATGTTATGACTTTATACATTTACTAGTATTTGAGAATAAAGTTCTTAGGAAAATTTTTGGACCAAAGAGAGATGAACAGACAGGTGAATGGAGAAGACTACATAACAATGAACTACATGGCCTTTATAGGAAGCCATATATTATAAGAACAGTTAAGTCTCGTAGACTGCGATGGGCAGGACATGTTACACGTATGGGGAATGAAAGACGTGCATAGAAACTTCTTGTAGGAAAGCCAGAAGGAAAACGCCCAGTTGGTAGACCAAGAATGAGGTGGGAGAACAATATTAACTATGATTTGAGGGACGTAGATTATACAGGGAATTATTGGAAAGCATTAGCTCAGGATAGGGATGTATGGAGAGCTTATGTCCGCGCGGCCATGAACCTACGGGTTCGATAGTGCCAGTGAGTAAGTAAGTAAAGGATTAAGACAAGGATGCGGGATGTCACCAACATTGATCAGGACATACTTAGAAAATGTATTAATGAAATGGAATAAGTCATGTAGGGGAATGAGAATCATCATTAATGACCGTTTACTGCACAATTTATTATTCGCTGATGACCAGATTATAATGAGACAAGATAAAGAAGATATATAATATATAATTAGAAAGTTGGTAGATGCATTTGAGTCAACTTTATACTGAATATAAATTATATTACAACAAAAGAGAAGTAATATGTTGAATCGAAGGAAATTCAGAAGAACTACAAAATAATAATATTATAATTAAACGGTGTATGAAGAAATTCACTATCTTGTATCTATAATAGAATAAATCTGGTACTTTGTGAAAAATATATTAACAGAGTAAATTGTGCAAGGAAGGCGATTAGATCCCTTCATGGTCCTTTTATGGAATAGAAATTTGACCAGAAAAACAAATATATATATATTCTAAACAGACAATAATAGAATGTTATGGATCAGAAAGTTGGACCATAAATGAAATGATGCAGACAAGAATCCTTGCCGACAGAAATGGATTTTGGATTACGCACGGAGAAGTATGAGAATATCCAGGATACAACATATTCGAAATACGTCTGTCCTACAATAAATGGATGCCACCAGAACCTGCTATCGAAAGTATAACAAAGAGATCTTTGCAGTGGTATGGACATGTACAACGGATGTCGGAATACCAAGAGCCTAAACTGGTATGTAGATTGGATGGTAGCCAGCAGAACGAAGAGGGGTGAGAATTAGACGATCATGGTATGAGGGAATATATGAATGCCATGATGATGAGGTGGAATGGAAGTAAGGACAATGGGAGAGATGGGATCTCGCTGGAAGACATGAATCAAAGGCGAACTGCTGTAAAGTGGAAAGTCATTATTAAGTAGTAGTAGTAGGATTTATATTAGACAAAAAAGGTTAGATATTTACATATATTATGTTCCAAATATGGGTCGCACGGGCAGTAAGCCGTACGTGCTGTTGACAGTCCGTTACAATAAAGTAATAATTGGTACTAGTGAAAAGAAAAATAAACAACAAAAACAGCAATAACATTACAATTACATAAAGAAAACACAATAATAATATTACAATTAAATAATAACACAACCCATTACAATTACATAAAGAAAACACAATAATATTACAATTAAGTAATAAGACAATAGCATTATACACCAAAAAACATTAACATTACAATTACATAAAGAAAACACAATAATATTACAATTAAATAATAACACAATAGCATTACACACTAATTAATTTATATATAATTGTTAATAATTAATGGTATTGCATTTTGATAACATATATTTATTCATGAATGAGTGTTGTCCTTATTTTCCGCGTTTTGTCCAGAAATTTACCGAGGTTTATGCAATTTTCTGGATTTACCAATAACTCGTAGCATGCCAATCTTTCCCGATTTGAATTTAGAAATCTTTCCGGTAATAACTGACGTCTCCAATATTCTAAATCATTACATTTACTATTATATGTATCTCATCTTCAAAGTTCCCGCACATTGGACATATTCGCATATCGTGATCGTCGCTAATTTTTAGAAATTTCCATGCCCCTAGCCTAAACCAAGCAAGCCCTGATCTCTCCTTAAATCCTAGGTTGAGTATACACGATTCTTTTCCCCAGCTTCACAGGATCATTTCTGTAGTATGCATTCTCACTCTTGACAGTATTAAGTAAGTACATAGGGGATACGGTTCAAGGTTACAGAATAAAATAAAAATTATCAAAATAAAATGAATTAATGAGAGATTTTGAACAATTCTATTTATTATTAGTCAGGTTTAGGCAAAGGCTTAAATAACTTTGTAACTTTTTCCTGTTTAGCCGCTTTTAAAAGCTCTGTGAATTAAGATTGTTATTCAGCTGTGAATTTTGCGATATAATTTCTTACTTTGTCTTCAGATATCTTGATTCATTAACATTCAAACAGCGTGATATAGGCACATACAAACTGTCAAGTATTTTTATTTTACTTTAAGCGGCAACACTAATGTTTTTTCTCTTCGGTACTAATAATTTTTCTTTCCTTTTACTCGACTTTATAAGCTGAGAACAAAGAACAAGAGAGACGTTTTATTCAATCAAAATTATTGCAACGAACAAGTTGAAACAATAATATACCGATCGTGGCGATGGAGGCATTTATCATAGTACATATCGTCATGTGAAATACGACAACAGCTTTTAACAATGAACTTTAGGATAATTGACAATTATATTTGTTTTGTTTTGATATTTATTTGTCTATTTCGTTTAAATTACTATTTGTAAAAGTCGTCTTGGCACCTGCCTTCAGTAAAAAAAAAACTGCTGATGGTTAATAAATATACTATATACCTTTCCGCTTTATAATTTTTTCATGAATTGTGTAGAAATATCCTTCCGTTTCCGCGTTGGACAGATTCCGCTTTAAGCAAAATAAATACATGTAAAATTACTATTATTTCGCCGGGACCAATAAATGTGTTCACATTGGACAGATTTCCGCAGTATTCACGTTTCGGATTAAACAAGTTCTAATGTAATTGGTTATTTCATGAGCGTGCTACGGCTAATGAAGTTTCCTCCCCTCAGTGGATTTTGTTGTCAGGTAGAATATGCAGGCACTTCCAATTGTAATGAGATGATCTGCAAAGGAGACCACGCTTAATATTCAATTTGAGAGAATATATGCTTTACTGAGTCTCTTGACGTCCCAATTCCTTTCAAAAAACGTTAAACAGAAAATATATAAAACTATTTTTCTACCAGTTATATTGAAACATGGACTCTTAGTTTAACTGAGGAAAGGAGATTACGAGTATTTGAGAATGAAGTTCTTAGGAACATTTTTGGACCAAAGAGAGATGAACGGACAGGTGAATGGAGAAGACTACAAAAACAGTTAACTACATGGTCTTTATAGGAAGCCAGATGTAATGAGAACAGTTAAGTCTCGTAGACTGCGATGGGCTGGACATGTGGCACGAATAGGGAATGAAGGACGTGCAAGAAGTTTCTTGTAGGAAAACCAGAAGGAAAACGGCGAGTTCGTAGAACAAGTATGAGGTGGGAGAATGACATTAACCATGATTTGAGGGAAGTAGATTATACAGGGGATGATTGGAAAATATTAGCTCAGGCTAGGGATGTGTTGAAAACTTATGAACCCACGGTTTCGATAGTGCCAGTGAGTTAGTTAGTTAGATGCAAGTTTTTCGGTGATGTTTCAATAGAAGCATCAACTGACGACGCAAGTAATAATATTAGTGAAGTTTGAGGAAGTTATAGAATCGAGACAGATAGCGATATTAATAGCATAGGCCTACATAGTGCAGACATAAGTTCCAGTTGGAATAATAGCCTTTCAGAAGGGCCCAAGTTTCAATTTATCGGTACGCTTGGGATTCAGGTACTTGTAAAAAACCAAAAGACCCCTTAGAAAAAAATTTGAACAGTATATTTCAAGTCAGCATGAACATAGCTCACTTTTAACAATTGCATATTTGACACCTTACTTTTCATCCCATAATTGAATGGGCTCAAAAATGAAATAAGTTGATTCTAGTAGATAAAGATGTGCTCTTTCTAATGGTACTAAAGTTTGCATAAACTCCTTTATTTAAAAGAAGTCCTATTTTATGAAATATCATACAATTTAATACACACTACTATGAATGGACAAATGTTTATTAAGCTACAATAAATCACACGTTGTTTGTATGCAAATTGAATGACGATCATAATTTAAAAAAAATAAAAAAGAATACGCTGGAAATACGTATTTTGACATTAATTTTGTATATTGTATAGATACATGAAGGTTCACTCGTAACATACAGTATAAAAAAAAACAGGAAGCTTTAGGATTTCTTTATCGAGTTGTATGACTTGTAAGGTGTTATACCTGAAGGATCTCAAAGCCAGATGTGCATGCGTTTAATTAATGTGTGGCGAGTTTTTTAGAACGAACCACGCTCTGCCAAACCATTTGTCGCGTATTATTACCCCGCTCTGCTTAACTATTTGCACGCAGAGAGAGATTACGATGCTGCTACCTTCCGGGATCGCTGGGTTATGGTAATGCTGTATTTTAGCAAAGTGCTCACGATATCTAATGAAGTTAATCACAAGAAAACAGCCTGCCTCGGGCCCATAGAAGGCGGCTAACCATTCATCTTTCTTTCCTAATTGAACATGCATATAAATATAAATACTGACTATAACTTGCATGGACTGAACTAACTTCGTTATAGGATAGAGAATGATAATAACTCTTAAATAATGACAAAGGGCGTAACATAAAAGATAAGCTTTTAATAAGAATATAAGTGTGGATTATATAAAAGACAAAATAATGAGTACATAACAAAAATTAATCTTTGATCCATCGATCAAGCACAAATAATAACCAAAATATAATAGAACAATAACGTACCATTTAAACTATCACACGCACACATGTCTAAGTCTTATTGGAAATCCTTCTTCCATGTTTGCTTAGACAAAATCAACTCTAACCGTCCCTCGGTTACAATCCACTTGCTCATCTTCTTATTCACCATGTTATCCTCGCAAGTTCATGGTGCACTTGAGTTGGATTCACCCACTGAATCCCCTTTCTAAAGAACCAAACGCCACTTAGTGAGCCGATCGAATGATGAAGTCCGTTGAGATAACCGAGCATTTATCAGGTTCGCGAATGGAAGGGATGTGCGCAGTAGAGATGCGCGAGGAATAGGGTGAAAAGGGAAGGGGTAACCACACGGAACACAGGAACATTGGCAGGCTTCACAAATGTTCTTCAGTAGGGAGGAGCACACAGATGTATAACTGAACCGAAAAAAAGGCACTTTCGGTTCAATAGCTCTCCCTACACCCTCCGGGTAACAGAAAAGAGTCCATAGGCTTTGAAGTAATGTCCAAAGAAGCAATCCCACGTTGGGAGGGGAACATAAACACTATCGGATTCCAGCGGTAACTTCAAAGCAAATCTTCCATCGTCCCCAATATCACGATCACCACACCTGCTTTCATGTAGACTATTCCAGCGCTGAAAATATACTCCAATTTGCTTCAGCCGCCATAGCACAACATTGCGGTGTTCCAGGTGAAGACTCGGGTGACGATAATCATCGGATTGCCGGATCGCAATCCCGTTCCACCGCTTTCCAGGAATCCATAGTTCCAAAGCCACTATGTCGGTCAGCTGGGCACTCGGGGGTCGGCCGGATCCTCCAAGCGCTCGACTGCCGAACACTCCAGGCATACAGACTGTAGAACTGCCAATGTTTAAGGAAAGGTAACTGAAACAAAGAACAGGCGCAAACAGGAAAGCAGAACCATAGATATGCTAATTTAACATGTGTCATTATACAAAGTATTTAGCTTTAACATTCAGCTCTTTTCATTTATAACAAACATGCTTGAATTTACTCGATAGCATTACATATTTTGACCTGCCTAAGATGTTATTTTACAATGTGGTCATGGACGCCGACTAACTTTCTACTCACTCTTTTCTAGAATTTAGTTTGCGTCACATTAGTAAGACCTGAACCACCTATACAGAAACTCATTCTAGTAACTCAAACATCGAAAAGAATGACACAATCAGCCCAAATACTTATATTCATCAGTATTATATTCTACTATCCCAAACGAGCATATATACATATATAAATAAACTACGTAAACTAAGATTGACATTCTCTAGACAGATGCCCATACCGCTGACATTTCCAACATTGAAGATTCTTTTTCGACTGCCAAGAAGGACGATTCGTCGAAGTATTAGATTTACTTAAATTGTCGGTTTTACTTCTTTCACTAAAGTCCCTCTGTCTTTCAGCAATTTCAAAATCCGCCACTTTCCTGGCTAAGAGACACATTTCGGCTACATTCTGAGGTCTTGTAGCAAAAATCAAATGCTGTCTAGTAGCCGGGGACATATTTTGCAGAATAAGATCAATTAACTTTTCTTCAGAAAATAAAGGATTCAACACAAGTGAAGCTCCTTGTATATTGGCGATAAATTCCAACAAAGATTCCTTAGGCAGTTAGAATCGACGTGACACAAATTTAATCCAAAAGTCTTCCAACAATCTAGGAGGCAACAACGAACACTTCACATGTTCTAAACTTTCCATCCAAGAGAATCTCAACTTAACAACTTCACTCCAGATTTTCAATAAGATTCCTCCGATGCAACTCAAAATCGAGTTTACAAAATACTCATCGGGAACCAATTTCAATTCGAAAATCGAGTTAATTTTGATGAGGAAGACCACTAGCGATTCCTTATCCTCACCATCGCAGGGATCTACTTTTCCAATCAACTCTCGGAAAATCCGCTGATTATTCTGCTCCATAAAAGAAGAAAGGTTGGAGACAGTTCCACTAGATAAATCTTTGATAGAGCTAAGTCTACGATCACTCATATCCTTATGCTGTTCTGCCAAATAATCCTCTTGAGTTGCGTTATCTACAATGAACTTACGCTTTATTAATATTTGTTCAGGCTGGGAGAGAGAATTCATATGATCTTTAAGCCGCTGACGTAATATGTTTACATCACCTTCAACTTCTATACCTAGCAGGTTTAATTCACGAACGAGCTTATCTTTGGATACTATATCTACCCAGCTAGGCATGTTTACTAAGTATAATAAACACAAGATGTAAACAACTATAGGCAAACGTAGTATTACATGCATAAATCAGTCTCTGTTCTGGTATAAAGAAAGATGAGTTGATGTTTACGTAACATAAAACAAACACGTAAACTAATGCTTAATAACTTCAACTTAAATACAGCATATCTTTCAATATGAAAAACACAAAGCGAATGCCTTGCTACCATTTGGGCGCAATTAAACCCCAAAAAACCAAACCCTTAACCACGCTCTGAGAAACCATTTGTGGCGAGTTTTTTAAAACGAACCACGCTCTGCCAAACCATTTGTGGCGTAGTTTACGAACCACGCTCTGCTTAACCATTTGCACGCAGAGAGAGATTACGATGCTGCTACCTTCCGGGATCGCTGGGGTTGTGTAATAATGCTGTATTTTAGCAAAGTGCTCACGATATCTAATGAAGTTAATCACAAGAAAACAGCCTGCCTCGGGCCCATAGAAGGCGGCTAACCATTCATCTTTCTTTCCTAATTGAACATGCATATAAACATAAATACTGACTATAACTTGCATGGACTGAACTAACTTCGTTATAGGATAGAGAATGGTAATAACTCTTAAATAAGAACAAGGGGCGTAACATAAAAGATAAGCTTTTAATAAGAAAATAAGAGTGGATTATGTAAAAAACAAAATAATGAATACATAACAAAAATTAATCACTGATCAGTCGATCAGTCACAAACAATAACCAAAATATAATAGAACAATAACGTACCATTTAAAACTATCACACACGCATACTTGTCTAAGTCCTATTGGAAATCCTTCTTCCATGTTTACTTAGACGAAATCAAATCTAACCGTTCCTCGGTTACAATCCACTTGCTCATCTTCTGAATCACCATGTTAACCTCGCCAGTTCATGGTGCACTTGAGTTGGATTCACACACTGAATCCCCCTTCTAAAGAATCAAACGCCACTTAGTGAGCCGATCGAATGATGAAGTCCGTTGAGATAACCAAGCATTTATCAGGTTCGCGAATGGAAGGGATATGCGCAGTAGAGATGCGCAAGGAAAGGGCAAAAAGGGAAGGGGTAACTACACGGAACACAGGAACATTGGCAGGCTTCACAAATGTTTTTCAGTAGGGAGGAGCACACAGATGTATAACTGAACCGAAAAAAAGGCACTTTCGGTTCAAATGCATATCCAACCCAGTTTCCAATTATGTTAAGCCTCTTCATAGCCCTAAATTTGCCGCGAGCTTCTGCTGCATCTCGTCAGTTCAGCCATATACGATCATCAATATTTTAAAATAGAGATGTAGTTTTCACTGAAAAATTTACGCATTAATGCAGTATTTTAATATTACCTATATAGTAAAGTTAACGTTAATAAATAATTTTGTATTTTAAAATTATTTTTATACTTAAATATAACTTTAAATAAAATCTAATAGGTCATTTTTAGTTTTTGTCAAATAAAAAAAAATCTTAAAAATATAATCGCTGAGTTGAAAAGGGAACAAACTCCAAATACCTTACTTTTGAGAAAACTTTAAAAAATAACATAAGTTCTTACAGCTTGCTCTGATAAATTTTTGACCAATTACAATATTGATCCTTTGCTTACAGGGAATGCAAATTTAGGGAGAACTCATAATTGCTATATACGTGTTTTTTCGCTCTTCGAAGGCAGTGGAGTTTCTTCCTTTTCAAATCATCCAAATATTAATACAGCGTTATTACGTAAGGGTCATTCCATCTCAGGTGGTCTAGTGTCCAACGCTCAACATATTCAATTTCGCTGAAACTTGGTGTTGGTATGGAATCTCTTTAGAAATGAACCTCTGCATAATTTCAGATCATAATATCAAGTGTTTGGGAAACTATGATCTTTCACATGGAGGCCTGTTTGATGAATCCATCAAGAAAACGAACATTCAATTCTTAACTCTTTGTTACTATAAGGTAAATGCAAGTAGGGACCTTTTATTTCTATGTCTTGCACAAAGTATTATGCTAAATCCAAAAAAAATTAGTCCGACGAAAGAAAGTCCATTTTAGAAGTCACCATCGTGGATCAAAGTGCCTAACAAAATCTGTCATATCAAATTGTAGTTTTTTTAGGGCCAAATATCTCATGAACAAAAGGCAAACGGAGACTTATATTGGTAAATTTGTTAACGGTAGTCGAGGCAGTGTACTGCCCGAATATCTTTATTCATAGCCACTTATCTAGGATTATACTAGATCATAAACATGGTACCAAATATGCATTTGTTAAAAGTGAGCTATTTTCTAGCTCAAATAACATGAAATACGTCATCTCAAATGTTATTTGGAAGAAATCCCTATAGTTAAAAAGAGCACTTTTATATAGCACACATCTATAACACACATAACCTGACTCTAGAACAAAGTTCTTTTTAGGTTAATTTTCTGAGAAATCATCAAGTATGGCTGCTCCGTTAACTGTAACCTTTTCCTGATTATATTTAAATGCTTCCGCTGACTGCCTTTTAGCTCAAATTGACACAGAAAAAGGGTCAGTAATTAATTTTTATGGAACAGCTGATTCGAACAGTCAACCAGATTTCCTAAACTATGTTTATGTTAATTCTTAGCGGAGTGCAGTAAGCAACTGACTGCGGCATCCGTATTAGCATTATAAATGAGAAGACAAAAAAAATCAAGTCAGTCACGGGGCTCTAGCAGGAATAATAATGACTTTACAAGAAAATATCATCAATACGTTTTTGTTAGTTCTATACCGATAATGTAGAATCCAAGAGGTAATTTTAATCCATCAATTATTATGTTGTGTATAGTAATTTTATACGTTTTCCGTGACTTACTGACCATAGCTTACACTTAACAATTATACGACACATTTAAGGTATATAGAACATTAGAATGCAATTCATATTATTAAATTTACGACTATGGAGGATCAGAATATGGTTTAGCAAAAGAGTTTGTGAAATAAAACGAAATAATACGACCAAAGCATTAAACAATACATTGGTAACCTTTTGCGTGTTTTTTACAGGTTTGGAAAATTACAAGTTCTACCACTAATATTAGATTAAAATAATACGCATTTGAAACATTACCTTTAGAATCAGAAAATGTGATCCTCAAAGATATATATTACGTCAACAAAATTATTTCTGCGTCAATTTCAAAATGTTCACCTTGGTATGACATTTTCATGGAATCACTACAAAATTGTCATCTAATTTAATACTAAAAAGTAACCAACCAAATCATATTGAATTCACTAATAAAACTCATTACGTCATTTATTAGTCGACGCGTACCCAATTTTCCACACCTGGAAATTATAATCGATTTCTGTCAGACCAGCAAAGATCGAAACATGTGCAATATAACTAGCTCACCAAGTATGATAATCTAAAGAAAAAATAACTTTTAATGTACACTTAAATTTTCCCTTTGAAAACTGTTACATACGGTACTCAGATTTCCACATCCAAAAAATATCATCGCCCTCAGCCGAAATGACTATCCCGGGAAAAAACGGAACGAATGGACACCCTACATTAGAACGTGCACATGCACACACACGCGCACAGTTTTTTTTCGGTATTTGAACCAACGTTGATGGAATGATATATAAAGAGTAAGTGATCCCACAACAGGCCCGGAGGCCCTTGGGGTAGTAGGAGGTTAAGGCTCCCACTTTTTCTAGACAATCGGCACTTTATGTCAGCCGGGTTGTCAGCCCTGCGTGACGGCCGCCTTTAGCCCCAGAACAAGCGTCTGGTACTCATTTTCGTTAGAGGCTGAGTCGACCCCAGGGCCACAGTGCCGCCAGAGGATTTGGGTCAGTTTAAAAATCCTGATCCCAACGGGACTTGAACCCTCGACCCTCCGGCTTGTAGCTCAGTGCCTTAACTACTACGCTACGGCGTGCCCCCGGAATGATATATGCACCACTAAATAACCATTAATGATGACATTCCCAGTAAGTAAAAAAAAATATATTAAGTATTTTGTGGACCACTAAATTAGTTTTCAAGTGTTGATAATTTTTTATTAGTTGTTGGATGAGACAATGGTTTAGTACACTGCACTGTGGCAAAAATATAAATGCGGGTGCAATGTTTGTTGATGACCATTAGTAAGAGTATCAATTGATTATATTGATTGAAACTTGACAACTAATGGCTCGCAACTGAGTGCCTCATCAATTTTATTTGTGATACATTAAGGAAAAAAACAACTTTCATGCTGCATAGGTCGTATCAGCCCACCATATTGGCTCAGGAGCAGCAAAAGTTGATCTGCACCATATTTGAGCCAATCTAAGGGTTCGTGACTACGAATTCGTCTGGTTCGAGTCCCTATCGGAGAAGATTTTTAAAATAAAATATCGGCGGATAGATGTACCGTAGCTGCAATAATTAGCGGATACTGATTGAAAAACAGTTAGGCTGTGGAACGCGACATATTGACCACATGTTGGATGTTTCGGCAACTCTGATTGCTACTTATGGAGCCAATCATAGGTTAGTTGTCTAAGGACCTCCATGACCTACCGCACAATGGATTTAGATGTTAGTAAGTCTGTATCCAGACTAGCAGGTCTGGGATCCATACTGGGTAATGCAATTAATTTTATTTGTAAATTGTATAGTCTCACAAGGGGAGAATTCGAGGCGAATATAGCCGATTTGTCAAACATTTTGTGAGTAGAAGCAAGTAGGTGCCCTTTTCAAGTTTCCTGGATATTTCACCTAAATGGACCACACAAAACTGTAAACCTCCTCCAAAGATTTTTGTGCAGAAGTAGATGGATTATTTTTTAATCAGTTTTAAGTAGGCGGTGTATCACAGTGTTCAAACGCACTGTTTTGTAATCTGATGGTCGGGGTTCGATTCTCGTTGCCATAGATTTTTTATTTTTATTTTATTCCTTGCAAATTTAAACTATTAATATATTATGGAATTAAAATGTATTTAATAATTAATTTACGTATTTAATATATATATATATATATATATATATATATATGGTATGATAAGAAAAATAAATGCCTGGACGGGATTCGAACCCGGATCTCTGAGTCTGTACCTCAGCGTGATATCCATTACATTACCAGGCGAATCCAATTCAAACACTTATTTTTCTTATATATGTATTATACTCTCCATTATTACTAGATGTCGCGAGAACACTGTCTTCACTGCCATCTACTAGCTGACTATATCAAGTAAGCAAATTAAAGAGAATATTTATTTTACTTCATAGCAGTGACGCTTTATCGATGTTATAATTAAATCTTTAACATTGAGCAATGCAAGCTTAATATGGTATGATAAGAAAAATAAATGCCTGGACGTGATTCGAACCCGGATCTCTGAGTCTGTACCTCAGCGTGATATCCATTACACTACCAGGCGAATCCAATTCAAACACTTATTTTTCTTGTATATGTATTATACTCTCCATTATTACTAGATGTCGCGAGAACACTGTCTTCACTGCCATCTAGTAGCTGACTATATCAAGTAAGCAAATTAATATATATACAATTTATTTTTTGCTGTAATAAATTTAATTAATTAATATATTTAAACATAAATTGCTCTTGTTTCAATAAGTGTCTTATAAAATGTTTTCATTAAAAATGTTTTATAAAATGTGTGAAAAATATTTACGTTTTGCATTTTTATGATTATTACCCTGACAAATGTAATATATATAACTATAAATAAAAAACAGCGTAAATAATTAATTGTTTGGATTTTCGGATTTTTATTCAGAACCTCACTGAATGATGTAAATAACTAATACATTTTAATATATTAATTCAATTAATTACACTAAAATAAACTGTGTATATATATATATATATATATTATTAATATAAATTAGGCCTAATTATTAAATACATTTTAATTCCATGATTAATAGTTTAATATTGTGAGAAATAAGAAAGAAATTGATGGCAATAAGAATCGAGCCCCAGCCAGGAAATTACGAGACACTGCGCTTGATCACTGTGCTACACCGCTAACTTTAAAATCGTTGAAAAATAATCCACATACTTCCAATAAAAAATGTTTGTAGGAGGTTTTAGAGCTTTCTATAGTCCAATTAGGTGAACTATTTTGTAAACTTGAAAAGGGCACCTACCTGCTTCTACTCACAAAATTTCTGCCACATCGGCTTTACCCAATTCGGACCCTTCCTTTGTCAAGGCAAGAGTAGTGATTGTGGCAAAATGCATCGTCACCAATTTATGACGCGTATGAAGGGATTAATTAGATTATCTCTATCCAGTATTCTTATAAATAAAATTCTTGCATATTCGGCTAAAAAAATAATGCAAATAACGAATCAGCGAGCTACGTCTCGAATCTTAAACGGATCACGGTTGGCACTGTTCCAATGCTACATCGACTAAAACATCACCCCCCCGCTCATACCAAAGTAATCAACTAAACAAATTAATGCAAAACGCCTTATTCTTTATTTACTGTTAAATCTTGGAAGTAGTTCTGTTTTTAATCGCTAGATTTGTGCACCAGTTGCTTGGATTAAATTACAAAACCCTCGCTGAACTTATGTTGAGACTGATGTGGTATTGTTCTTAGCGATTCCCCCTTTAGGATAGGGATGTTAAGCCTGGCTGTCTCTTTGATGCTTTAAACAGGAACAGGCTAAGTGCATAGTGTTTCACCTTCTCAGTTCCTTCATAATCATTCTTCACACAACTCTCTCTTGTACTACATAAATATTTTAAGACATGCTCATCCTACACGTCTTTGTATACAATTCACGTACTTACATCTACGTAATGTGGGCTTCTGGAATTGTGCACGTAGGCAACATAAACCCAATCTGTCCATTTAACGCGGATATAAGACGGAATTAAGGACCGAACTATTAATAATATCCGAAGGATTATTGATCGTTTCAGGAATTTTTTGTAGGAAATTTTGTTGCGAATAAGGGGCATTTCACTATGAAAAGTTGATGGAAATTCATACAAACTTCCAGTATTGAACATTTTCTTGCAATAAATCTTGATGTAATTTTATTAAAATAATTAGATATTAAGAATACAACTGGTAACAAATATAGGCCTAGTAGCCTACTTCGAAACTGACGACTCCGTGATAGAAGCGGATAGACGCTCGCCTCTCGCTGCTGGGATTTCGGTTTCGTGCCTCGGTCACTCCATGTGGGATTCGTGGTGGTCTAAACGGAGTCTGGGCAGGTTTTATCACGGTTTATCCCATTTCCCCTGCCATAAATTTCATTCTACCATTTCTCCACGTTCTTCTTATTAATTTGGTTTTATTTAATTTATCTGCCTTCGTGATGATGTATCAGGTGTGATCGATCGGAATCCTTGTTATTCATAGAACTTTAAATAAGAGGTTTCATCACATCTCATCCCCCAATCCGGTCTTGAGTCCGACACGAGTTTAATGTGAAATATGTTATGCATGTACTTCTGCCCATGATTGTATCCATCGACCTATAATTCATGGCTTTTCATAAATTCATATTACGGATTTTAACATACTTTAAATTAAGCATTAATATTTTATCACATAAAACTGAATAATGTTATGTGCTTCGTTGCAGTTGAAAATTGGTGTTTATTTTAATTCACAACCATTTTATCGAATTTATAGAGTTATTGTGTAATAACGTAAAATTACAAATGAAGCATGTTTCCATATAATTGTAATATTTATTTTATATTAATACAATATATTTCATACACATTCAAGATTTAAAGATTCTATATTTATTATTGTTTTGGTATTGAGTATAAACGTACCTCAAACTGATTTTTGTTCTGAAACATTACATGTTTTTATGCCCTAGATTTAAATTAAAAACATTACATAACTTATTACATTTACATTTCTAAATTGATTTACATACAACCATTTTGTCAATTTTTTTATCAATAGATTCCTGGTAATTTAAAAGTTTGCAATGAAAAGTCAAACTTGTAGGCTATAATATGTTTCTGTATGTACCTCCATGTTCATTCATGGAGCTGGTAAAGTGGATGCGAGTGGTTGATTATATTGCCCAATCCTTGAGCACGATTTAACCGGTGTTTGGTTTATTACGTTAACATGTACTCTGTTAAATTTTAATTCATTTTGATAAAGTCCTTTAAAAAAAAACAATTTAGTAGGTATAAAAATAGTATACATTTGAATTGATAAAAATGTTCAAAAATTGCAATTAGGCCCTATAACTTAGATGATATACAAGTGGACACAGGCTCTATTGATAAATTGTCATAGTTATTCAGGGATATTACATTTTTATATAACATTTTCATTGTATACAATGACGTTACTAAGCAATGAGATTTAATCTAATTGTAATTAATACATTTAAATAATTTACTTCGCCTTTTAATTGATATTAAACAGTATAAAAATAGCTTCGTTTTATATCTTAAAACACTTTCAATTAAATTGTTAAAGTAGATTTCAGTTTAGGATTTGATAATAAATAATGAGAGTTGTATTTATAGATTTAAATTGTTTACATATGATTTTATGTTGTAAATTAATAACATAATCATTTAATTCAAAACATAGCAATAGATGCTTTGATTCAGAGTATAACTAATACACTGCTCAAAACAATTAGAGGAACACTTGTAATAAATTGAATAAGTAATTGTTTTCTAAAGCTGTATGCTGAAAGTTGGACAATATGTAAATTGAATTATTAATTGTATCATTGGATACACATTTTTAAAGATCCATCGCCTAAATACAGAGAAATTACCTCAAATAACAAATATAGAGAATTCTTTTTATTTTGGAAGCCACTGGCCACTTCTAATTGGTAAGCTTCCTGATGTTGTATAGTGCCGAATGCTGATTTTTTTGCCTGTGTTTATTGAAGTTCCTGCTGACAAAATGAGGCATTTAAATGAGTTTGAAGTGTATCATTCTCTATACACTTTACGACAAGGTCAATCTCTTGCGAACAAGTGGCTAGAGAGCTTGGGGGTTTCTTTTCGCCTTCCGTGGGTGTCCAGGTTACGGAACAGGCACAGAGAGACAGGTCCAGTATTGTAGAAGACGTGGCCAGGGCAGTAAATATAAATACGACGCCCCCAGGATGACAGATACGTTGTTCTTTCGCTCTTTTGACAGCGGGCAAAACCTGCAAAAGACCTGTAGACTGACCTTCATATTGGCTTCCGGAATCGGGTTTTCATACCATACCATAAGGAATAGATTAAGGAAAGAGAATATTCGTCCAAAAAGGCCCTTTAAAAACCCCACTCTTAACAACTGGTCATAAGGCATCAAGACGTACGTATGCTGAAAACCTTGGTGATTGGAAACCGAACCGGTGGGAGTTCTGTGCTCTTCTCGGCCCAATCCAGGTATCGTCTTACCCATTGTGAAGGTCGATTGAGGGTGTGGGGACGGCCAGGAGAAAGATTTTCTGCAGAGGCTGTACAGGAAATTGATAGATTCGGAGGAGGTTCCATAATGGTGTGGGCCGGAGTTATGTACAACAATCGTACGGACCTTATACTTGTTCCCCAGCGACTGAATGCTGTCCGGTATATCGAGCACGTTCTGGAAGAGCATGTAGTACCTGCTTGCCATTGGAGTAGGCCCTGGATTTCTGTTTATGCAGGATAATGCCAGGGCACATTCTGCGGCTGTCACCAGGGATTTCCTGAGGAGGAATGAAATTGAGGTAATGGAGTGGCCAGCGGTCAGCCCAGACCTCAACCCTATTGAACACTTATGGGATCTTCTAGACAGGAAGGTCAGGAACCGACATCAAGCTCCACAAACTCTGCAGCAACTTGGAGATGCTCTGAAGGAGGAATGGGAGAATATCCCGCAAGAGGAAATCCAGAATCTTATTGGGAGCATGCCACGAAGGTGCCAAACTGCCATCGAATGTCGTGGAGGCCATACACGATACTAACTCTATATAACGAGTGTTTAAATTTAAAAAATAAGCACAAGATTAAATTGCTTACATAGCGGAATTATTTGAAAAGTTAATTGTCAGCGTTATTCATTTGTTTTTACTGACATGAGCAATAAATAAATAACCACAAATAATGTACTTTATTAATTTCTTGTTTGTACCTTTATCCAATGAAAAAATTTGGCATATTTCATAGTGTTCCTCTAATTGTTTTGAGCAGCGTATATTTAATTGTTATTAATGGACTCGTTTCTTTGCGTAAAAGTCTGGTACGAAGATAGGTAAAGAAAGGCAGAATTTATACGATTGTAGATTTTGTCAGGGTATGTATTTGTGTCCTAGGTTTCTCTGTTTGGCAGTGATCAAATCTATAAATTTGAGCCGAGGGACAGATTGTCACATTTAACTTCCAAGACCGATTATGTTAAATGTATTATTTTAATTTATGCATTTAAATTATTAGGTTTCCTTATATTGAAGACAATTATTTTCCTCCAGTGATTTGTATCTTTTACATTTTTTTCAACAAAGTCTCTCCTTCATGATCATCTGAAAATATTTATTCATTGTTCTCTTGGTTTTCATTTTCTCATCCTGACTTCAGGTGTATATTCAAATGTAATGGTCAGGATTCTTCATATATTAATCATAATACAGCATCCTGTTTTATTTTATTTCTTCCAGTTTAATAATATTAATTTAAACATTCATAATTTTTCTACGTTTTGTGCCGGTTCGCTCAGGGTAGAATAGGATCACTCAGGGATGTTTATATTATACACATTTTATTTCAATTTATTGTACAATTTTGTGTGTACAATGGTATTTACAATGTTTGATATTTTACTATCTCGGAGTGGAGTTAATGAATTACTTCCACCCACGTGTTTTAATATCACCTTCGCGAACTGTTACTGAAGAACTTGACTATTGTGGAACGTAGGAGCGTGAGAGTTTTCAAACGCGTCCTTGCCTTATAAGGGCGATGACTCCTCCCATCCCCACTCCGAGTGTATATGTTATTCATTATAGCTTAGAAGGGTAGGTACCATTCGTTTGGGTTTCTATGTTGGTAATAGACTCGTGTGCACGTTTGTGCGCCTTCCAGTTATTACTATTAATGGTACGCTTTATTACTCACGAGTCTATTACTTCTTGCCACATAATGCCCATATGAGATTCTATGTAAATTTTTTTTCTACGGAACAAATTTTGTAGAACTCATATACATCTCTACGTTTTGTCAAATTAATTGGATTCGAGAACAAATAATTAATTTTCTTTTTAGTGTAAATTGACAGTTTTGTTAAATGAATCGCCCTTCGTAAGAATACATAGAAATTATTTGTCTTATTTGAACTTAGTGTTCACTCATGTTAAAGTGACAGAGAGTGCATGTACCTTCTGTTCCTGGAAGAAGGCATTACGACAAATACTATCTCCTATACAAAGATATGTAATAATATTAAACAACAGTAGCAATAATAATAATAATATATAATAATAATAATAATAATAATAATAATAATAAGTTTTATAACCCTTGCATTAGACATAAATTTCATGGACAATCATATGTCTAGTATTGTTATATTAATTGATTTGTAAGTAAAGTGTCATTTTAAAACAGTTTTCAATATGTTGATGTATTTTCTTGATGCACTTTATGATTTTCACTATTTTATTTTATTTATTTGTAACACGCAAACAGATCACTCAACTATTGTTATTTACGCATAACTCTAGGCTTTTTTTTTACACTTTGTCATACATTACATACATGAACCATTCCTATGATTTTTGTTTGTTGGGCACCCTGTGTTTCCTTATAAGGCCTAAGTTTCTGTAAATGGTATCGACCAAATATTTTCTTTGAGTCCTTAGCACAGATTATCTCGTACGTGTGCGTTCCGAACTGTCGCGAGCTTGTCTGTATTGAATACTTGGTACCTGCGCTCTACTATCATTTTCTGCAGCGGGCGAGTTCTGTCGACATTGGTTTCTATTGTAACCGTTGAATACCTCGTTGTACTCCTGCTCTCTAACCTGTACCCGTCATAGTTCTGGCTATTAGGGATGTATCTATTATCCTGGAGTCTACCTCTATTCAAGATTAGTCCATCTATGTTGGAATTAAATCTTACCATGTTAATACGTGGATCGGACCTACTCTTATGATTTTGTCCCAGGTTCCCGTGATAATTCCCTCTATTATTTCTTGTGCTGTCATGATTGTTATAGTAGGACGGCCTATTGTTCCGATTGCCATTTCTCGGTTGATTATAAACTATTCCCGTGCCCCTCTCTACGTTTTGAAGATTCATATCTCTATTATTATTATTATTATTATTATTATTATTATTATTATTATTATTATTATTATTATTATTATTATTATTATTATTATTATTATTATTATTATTATTATTATTATTATTATTATTATTATTATTATTTTGATAATAAGTATGTTTTCCCATTCGAACTTTGTCTCTAGATCTCAGTCTATTCTCTCTCATATCGCCGACTTCAAACATTGTCAAAACTTCTATCATGTGGTTTACGGTTGTGATTTTAGCTATTAACAGGCCATAGCGCACGTGGCTAGGGAAGTGATTTATAGTTGCCTGTATCAATTCTTCCTCAGAATAGGCTGGGACTATTAATTTGGCCTTTTTAGCTAGAGACATAAAATATTCAGTATAGCTTATATTACCCTGATAATTGAAAATCCCATTTCTAATTTAATGTCTGATTTGCATTTGTTTTTCATGACCGAAAAAATTATTTCTGAACAGTTTTTTAAATGTTTCGTATGAAGTTTCATTTGTGAGAGTCGCTTCATACCATACTAGACTATTCCCGCGAAGACATCTTTTAGTAATGTACATGTACATGTGTTTCGGGATTCCCTTCAGTTTAAGATATTGGTCCAGATCTTCCAGGAACTGAATATGACTATCACCCTGATTGTCGTCGAATTTTGGAAGTGGGATTTCCAATAATTGTGTATAGGGAGGAAACTGCCCTCGGGGAGTGGATGGTTCATTTACAATGGTACTTTCACTCTGTGTAATCGAGCTATTAACGATGTTTATGGGAGTCGTTAATACCTCGGATACGTCACTCGCTACACACATGTGGTCAGAACAGGAAACATTTTGAACATTATTATCGCCAGTTTTCCCATTACTTATAGAATTACTTTTTCGGTTAGTTCACTGAGTTCCTTTTGTATTTGGGTTTTGAAACTATCTGTGAATTCTTCTATTTCATTACGTATTTCTTGTTTTATTATATTAGGCAATTCTGTAAATTTGCGGTTGGTTACCATTTCAACCATTTCCACGCGTTTTGATTGATCATTTAATTCTGATATCCACGTTGTTTTTAATGTTTCCTGTTCCTCCACTACTCGGTTAACGCTAGAACGTATATTTTCTAATTTATGTTCATTTTGCGCTATACTGGCTGCTGTGGAGGTAGTTACGGTTGCTATCTTCTCGTGTATATGATTTATTTCCTCTTCAAATTCTGTGTGCAAGGCCCTACTATTTTCTTTGATTTTTGTTCTTAAATTGATTAGCTCCCTACGGATTTCTGCATTATTCGTTTCTGCAGTTTCAAATTTATTGTTAATGGATTTATGTTTGTATTTAATGAATTTATTTCTGTCTTCATCTCTTTCAATAAATTAAATAGTGTGTATGTGGAAATTTCTGGTTCCTTGCTGTTAATTGTTTGTCCTATAACCTTGTCTGCATCCTTATTCCTTAACATTGTTTCTATATGTGTGTTTTCTTTTAAGGTTAATGAGTCCTGACCACGTGTTTCTAGGTCTACAGCAGCCATTTTAATTTCTTTTCCACACCTTAGTAACATCAAGGAGTGTGTATTACACAATAACAATTTTCTTTAGCACTTCAAAATTTAGTTTACTTATTTACTCACTTTTTTTTTTGCTGGTAAGTAGTGTTGATTTACTGGTGTCTTGCGATCTCCAACCGTTGCTTCTGCAATCCCTTGCTCACCATTCATCGGCCGTAGTAAGATGATTCATCACTGTAGTTGCCACGTGCCGCGGTCTCGGTTTATGTTTTCACAATTATTCACTCGGTAGGGAACATAGGTCTAAACCGCGTTGGTTCCATGTGACCGATACGAGTCCACACTATTAGATTAATTCGAACCTACCACGTGGGCGCCATGTGTGCCGGTTCGCTCAGGGTAGAATAGGATCACTCAGGTATGTTTATATTATACACATTTTATTTCAATTTATTGTACAATTTTGTGTGTACAATGGTATTTACAATGTTTGATATTTTACTATCTCGGAGTGGAGTTAATGAATTACTTCCGCCCACGTGTTTTTAATATCACCTTCGCGAACTGTTACTGAAGAACTTGACTATTGTGGAACGTAGGAGCGTGAGAGTTTTCACACGCGTCCTTGCCTTATAAGGGCAATGACTCCTCCCATCCCCACTCCGAGTGTATATGTTATTCATTATAGCTTAGAAGGGTAGGTACCATTCGTTTGGGTTTCTATGTTGGTAATAGACTCGTGTGCACGTTTGTGCGCCTTCCAGTTATTACTATTAATGGTACGCTTTATTACTCACGAGTCTATTACTTCTTGCCACAGTTTTTATATTATTTTCTCTCTCCATTACATTCTTGAAACAAAATGTAAATAATAGCAATTTATGACACCTATATTAATAACTGTTTATTATGAAACACATTTAATGATATTAAATAATAAGTATGTAAGTGGCACTCGAAAGAGCATTAAGTTTTAGGTTTATGATTTGTCTTTTATCAGTTCATTCAACGATCCCGTCCATCTTCGGCACTGTTTGTAATGATATCACTCGCATTTTAAAGAATACATATAATTGAGTTGCCCAATGTTAGGTGCCTATTTATAGCAAGATACTGGGCTCATTTAGGGGCTCGACTTTTTTAGAGCGTAGGGTGTCACTTTGTGACTGATGTTTTATGGTGGCTGCCATTTGGATTCTGTGTTCCGTGAACGAATATTGTCTCAACACGCTCAAGAGCATAGTTATATGTCATATATATATATATATATATATATATATGGTATGATAAGAAAAATAAATGCCTGGACGGGATTCGAACTCGGATCTCTGAGTATATATATATATATATATATATATATATATATAAAGATAGGAAGAGTAGATGTAAATACGTAAAAAATAAAAACTATATTTCATTCAATCATCAATTTATACGTATTTCACTGTCGATCACCCTGTTCAAGTGAATCATTATACATATGTACTATGTATTACTGGAAGTTTAGTCTCTGATAAGTCACTCTGCCATTTAATATTCAACGAAGATTATTATCCTCTAATATTATAAAACATCTACAAGGTATTTTGTCTTTTGAACGCCGCAATAATACAACAGTCATTAACAGTTTATTTTCGTGGTTCACAGTAATAGCATACCTCACGTCATGTATCATATATTGTATTTACAACATATTCTTCTTTACGATATAATACTTGAACACTCCAATACATATTATTATCTGCTTTTATCACAAGTAATGCCACGAGTGATTTCCAAATTATTGATAAATTCACGATGCCACGAAGTGACTAGCGCATTTTTATCTAGAGAATTTGAAAATCAAGAGTGACATTTGTTAAGACTATTTAACGAATGAAATTAAGCTGTTTATTCACAAATCATTATTTAAAAATATTTATATATTTAATGTAAACGGCAACGTTTCAAAACAAAGGAGAAAAGTTTATTATGTTTCATTTGTTCATCACTACAACCAGATCATATTATTTATAGCCAAAGGATCGCAATATTGTAAGAATACGCCCTAGTGGAGAACAAATGAAACACATCAAACTGTTTATAGCTAATTTCTGATGTCCTATGATGTAAATATGTCAATTATATTTTTTTGGAACCTAAATACCTGGGGGAAAAAAGTTTAAGAAAGTGCAAACAGTGCTTTATTTTTTCTTTGTGGGTATAATTAATTGCTACAAATGTTTTTCTATTAGATCCCGCAAGCGGTATCTGGATACATTCCTGCACTATATATATACATACATACATACATACATACATACAATCTTAAAATGTTCCTAGAATGTGTATATAATTATTATAATATTCATAAAGCTTCCGGTTGCTCTAGAATTTCGAGCCTCTTGCATTCTAGGATTCTTACATCTTAATATAAAAATGGTTATTTTCAACGTATTTCTTAGAGAGTCGGTCACTGCAAAATAATTCTTTGACCTATTCAGAATGTTAAAAAGGAGGAGCTTCATTTTAAAATGGTACAATTTAACTGATAAAGTCGAGGTGAAGAATGACGTGATTGGTTGTACATCAAAATTAATTGAAATGTGATTGTTCACTAACTCCCATTTGGGGCATGAGTTAAATAGCCACAGTAATATTATTTTTTAGCTTTTGTAAAGACCTCGCGGCGTTATTTTATAGTAGTCATGGAAATGTCTTCTCTCTATATCTTAACTGATACAGAATATATGTTTGCTTTTCATTAGTTACAAATGTACATGTGACTTCAATCGTAAATATGATTAGTCTTAGTGTAATTTGAAGATATTTGAATAAAATGCCAGCTTACCTTGTTCTTATAAATATAATTTTACGTCTTTTCTACCAATGAATATACACTTAATATTTAAATTACATTTTAATAAGTATTTAACACATTGAGTACCGTAAACCGGTTAAGGCGTTTAAAGAGACTATCGTGTATGCGGCCGTCGGTCAGTTAACTCCTTTTAGAGCGGGTGCAAACATACCACGTTTATATTCGGCGCCTAAATATTGTGTTGGCTTAGTATGTCTTGGAGATCATAGATGGCATGTAAATGTACATTTTCTATTCCCGTTTGACATGTTTAACCTTGGTGAATCCCCTTTTATTTTTAAAAGAAACAACACATGGAATTCGTTCACCCAAACTTGGCTTCAGACTCCAATGCAGTCGTATATGTTTCTCGTTATCGCGCTGTTTTTTGTGCGTGAGTGAAACCATGGCGAAAGAAAAATATCTCACTGAAGAAGAATTAGTGAATATTTTGTATAATGATGATTCAGGTGATGAACTGATTCCTGAATTAGAAGATTCACAAAGTGAAAGTGAAGATGAACTTCCACTTCCTGAAATTGATACGCCAATACCATGAGATGTCAATCACCCAAGTTATTTCACGATCAAATCCTACTAGGATATCTCCGTTAGGTATGTACAAAATTTGAATTTTCTAGGACTAATAGTTCGTGAGTAATGGTCCATTTTATGAAGTGCCACGAAAATGGCTGGCCTGTGGGTATTTATATGCCCTGCTCAGTGCCTGGTACTGAATGTAACTATTTCAAATATTTACCAAAAAATAATGGGTATAAATTCCAATTTTATAGGCCTATTAAAAAAATTAACGTATATTTGTATTCTTTTTATGTCTATTTTAAGACAACTGTTAATTGTTTCTCTCGTGAAGTTTACGACAAATAATTTTCATTAAAGTAAAATAAAAACTATTAATAATTTTAAATAGAATAAGAACAAGGTAATTTTAAAATTAGTTTTAACCTGCATTGAGGGATATTGGTATGGACATGCTACATGGCAATTTGTGTTATCATGTTTGCTACGATATACGCTACGCCTGAACGAACTTTTATTATTGGTAATAACTAGTTTGCTTGGGACTCGGCAGAGAACGTACCAACGAATTTCAACATAAATGTTGTGTTTTTATATTAAATACCGTCGAGGCAATCTATAATTGAAATTACAAGATAAATATTGTAGATATCACAATAACTGTAAGAAATTAATGAATAAAATGCCTAGGATTTTTTAAAAAATGGGTTGTAGTTTTCTTAGCGATAGCATTGCTGCCAAAAGGGTTACCCATGCCGGACAGGTCAGGATAAGACATATGTAAAAAGTACCATATTCGAAAGAATAGCGATCTTTTATCGTAATAATATAACCGTCATGAAACGCGGACATGGGTTTCACTGGGGTAATATTTCAAGAAGTAAAATAGTCCCACATTTGGATCTCCGCGCGGGGGGCTACTTCAGCGAATGTACGAGTATGATAAAGGCTCAATGTTAGGACATTATACAATAGTGGAGCAGCATACGATTCAGTTAAGGCGAAGATGCAGACCAGAGCTGTAAAACTTTCTTGTGTACTAGGGCGCATTCGATTGACGTCTATGGAAAAGCGGGCGCCAAATAGTTCCGCTACCACCATACTATTATCATTAATTCCCGCAGCCATACTAGCCATACTAGCCTACTACTACTACCACCACCACCGCCACCACCACCACCACCACAGCGGTGGACAAGATGATGATGATGATGATAATAATAATAATAATAATAATAATAATAATAGTATTAATAATAATAATAATAATAATAATAATAATAATAATAATAATAATGCAATGAAAAAATTATAGGTGCAACAGGATGTGCTTAATGCATCATCCGAAAGCGAGTCAGTCAGGCAGGATGTTATGCTCATAGATGAAAATGCGACTTCGAAAAGGTATGCCAATCAAAACAAGAATTAATTTGCAGAGCAACACTAACGGCAATGGGATATTTATTCCTGTCCACTACAGTCTAGAAATTGCCGCAAGTTGCATAGGAGGATTTTAAGTACATGTGTTCTCGAAGATTTAAAATTTCCATTACTAATTCTGGAAGATTATACTTTCTGAATATTTCACAAACGCCCCACTGAACTCACTTAACGTCACAGAAGCAGTTTCCATATAGTTTTATAATTCAAAATTATTCAATTAACTTACCAGTTTATCACAAACTGTTTTAAACAAAATACGGCAAGATATCCGGCGGGCACCATAAATATATTTCGGGAGCCATGCCGTCCGCGGATAGGCAAACATTTTTCAGATGGTTTATAATTCACATTGGATTAAAAAAAAGGAGATGCACCATCACCTCTACTATTCAATTTTGTACTAGAACATGCCATAAAATATTAAATAATGCGTATAACTCAATGGTATTAATAAGGTGTTAATATATGCTGATGTTGTAGTATTATTAAACGTTGGCGAGGAGATACTAAATGCCAACACGCACGTACGCACATTTTACGAAGTAACACTAAGGACAGTTTTATGACAAATCAGAGACACTTTGAAGGAATGGCTGAATTTAAATTCCAGGAACAATAATATTAAAAACAGGATTCAGATGGAGAAAGTAATTAAACATAGGTTCATTCTGAAAATACATGCTATTGCTCATTACAGGGAATTTTGTTTTCCCAACTTATCACAAAAAAATATGTTAAACAGCTAATCTCCCAATTCTGTTATAAGGATACGAAACATTGGTTCTTACTTTAAGTGAGAACAAATTACGAGAATTTCAGAATAAAGTTCTTAGGAAAATGTTGTCCCGCGCCGTAGCCGAGCGGTTAAGGTAGGAAGCCTTGGCGCAGAGCTACGGGACTTGCTCTGGTTCGAGCCTCCATGGGGGAAGAAATTTTCTCAATGTATTTCGGCCAGTATGGGACCGGTGCCAACCCAGCATCGTGAGGCAATTGGGTAGCTACAATAAGTAGCGGCTCCAGGTTGAGGAACCAGCTATAACGGCTGGGGACTCGACATGCTAACCACATGTCACCCCTACACTGGCTGTTGATCATCTACCCCTGTGATTGACACATGTGGATGTGAAGGGCCAGCAGCCGGCTGGTAAAAGGGCAACCGCTGAAAAGTGGAAAGGCCCTCAATCGGAGGAAAATGTTTGGATCAAATAGAGACGAACAGACTGGTGAATGGAGAATATTACAAAACAGTAGATGTAATAAGAACAGTTAAGTCTCATAGAATTCATGGGGAGGACATGTGGCACGAATGGGGAAGGAAAGAGGAAAATGGAAATTCCTTGTAGGAAAATCAGAGGGAAAGCGCCTAATAGGTAGGCGAAGAATGAAGTGAGAGATAATGTATAATTATGATTTGTAGGAAGTAAATTATATTGGGGATGAATGGAAAACCTCTCAAGATAGGGATGTATGGTGAGCTCATGTCCGGGCGGCCATGCACCATGGGTTCGTTAGTGCCAATGAGGTAGTTAGTTATTTAATTAGTTGAAAATTTCTTATTTCCAATTAATATACTTTTATATTTTCTAACTACTCACTGGCACTATCGAACCCGCAGGTTCATGGCCGCGCGGACATAAGCTCTCCATACATCTGTATCCTGAGCTAATGTTTTCCAATCATTCTCTGTATAATCCACTTCCCTCAAATCAGTGTTAACGTTATTCTTCCACCTCATTCTTGGTTTACCAACTGGGAGTTCTCCCTCTGGTTTTCCTACAAGAAGCTTCCATGCACGTCTTTCATTCCCCATTCGTGCCACATGCCCTGCCCATCGCAATCTACTTATATTTAACGTTAAATATCTCGGAAATAACATATGTTATATAAAAATATCGAAAACTGATAACTAGAATCAAATCCATTAGGATGGAAAAAAGAGGTTAGATGTAGCCTTGTGTAACGGCCACCTTTATCCCCAGAATGTAGTCTTGTACTCATTTCCGTTAATGGCTGAAAACTCCCAGGGCCACGGTACTTCCATGAGGTTTAGAAACTCTTATTCATCGGGACTCAAACCAGCGACCTTACGGTTTGTACGTGCATTGCCTTAACCCACTAGGATTCTTCTACAAATAAAACTAAAAAAGTTGGATTTCTTTTTGGAAAAGTTTTATTGTCTAAAACAGTTTGGAAATGATGTAATGATTTGTCAGCATGTATACACATATCTTGAACTGTTTTTCGTGTTTTTAACATGGTACTATGCATCCATCAATCTGAAATAAAATAAATTAAAACAAAATCATTTAGGGATTCTTTACATGTGATCGTACACATTTTTAAGTTCCAAACATACACCATGCGCATGCGCCAACAAACGCGAAGCGGTTTACACCATGGAATCACGGAAAGCAGCATAAACATATACACGATATTTAACGAAGCTAAAAGCCAAATTAACGCAATTTAAATACTCTAACATATGAAAGACTAACGTAAAAGCTAACCTAACGCAATTTACGCACTCTAACCCGTGAAAAAATGCAACGCTCAAAAATAAATAGTAAGTTCCGAAATTCTAAAATATATGTGTACAGTTAATTAGTACATATTCTATGTTGGCTGCACTGGAACACGACTGTGGTTTTGCTTAGAATGTTTGTTAAAATCAATATGGCTGCACGTCTTCATGCTATATCATAGAAAAATATATTGAAATAATCATTAGAAAAATGTGAAAATCATTCTATATGGTGGGAAATAATTGAAAAAAATGGAACCCTAGGAATAAAATTTGACAGGAGTCCATGAAGGAATTAAAGAAGTCGCGTCACATGTTTTAAAGGATAGCCAAACCTTTTTTTTTTTCTGGTTTTCAAGATAAGCAAATAATCATAAATCAACATCTATTTTTGCTCTGTAATAAAATTATTGAAATCAGAAGTACTACTTTTTTATACCAAAACTAAACTAAGCGGGATACTACTCTCCCTCAAATTAAAAGAAAGCTTATTTATCTAAATATTATAATTAATAGAAACTAGAGGATTTACTTAACAATACAATGTGTCCATTAATATGCGACGAAATTAAGTTCACGGTTAATAAAAGAGAATATCGTTCACCGTAAAAATACAACCATCAAGAAATGCGGACATGGGTTCCACTGGGGTAAAATTTTCCGGAGGTCAAATAGTCACCCATTCGGTTCTCCGGGCGGGGACTACTTCAGGGAACCCATACCAAAGGCTCAAACTCAGGGACATGTTCCTAGGAATATGGAATGTCAAGAATGAGGTGGGAGAATAACATTAACTATGATTTGAGGGAAGTAGATTATACAGGGTATGATTGGAAAATATTAGTCCAGGATAGGGATGTATGGAGAGCTTATGTCCGCGAGGCCATAAACCTACGGGTTCGATAGTGCCAGTAATTTTGAGTTTGAGCTAATAAAAGTGACATATAGATAGTGAATTTTCTCATGGAGTATCAACAGCATTGTGTGTAATCGTCCATAAATTGCATTTTCATCTTATTGATTTTGCTGAAACACATTGTTCCTAACTCCACAAGATGTAGAGGGTTTCATCAGTGGCAGACATCTCGAGTGTTTACAGGTGTATTTTCTGTCGACGTTTAATAACCAAAATGCCCTTCAGTCACGTTCACGAAGTCAGAATAGTAAACATCTGTGTAAGTGTAAAACAATTTTTTTGCAGGCTTTATATTAGTTTGACCTGTGTCTGTCTATGTAACGGAATATTTCAACACGATTTTCACCCACTTAAAAACATTGGATCGACTTGAAACTTTATATACTAGTAAATTATCATAAGTAATGCCACGAGTGATTTCCAAATTATCGATAAATTCACGACTCACGAAGTGAGCAGTGAATTTATCTAGAGAATTTGGAAATCAAGAGTGGCATTTGTTAGGACTATTTAACGAATAAAATTAAGCTGTTTACTCACAAATCATTATTTAACTATAGTTATTTTAAAATATTTATATACGATTCGTATTTAATGTAAACGGCGATGTTTGAAAACAAATGAGAAACGATAGGTACGCTTCTACTGCTTCTTTTGTTTATCACTGCAACCAGATCATACTATTTATTGCCAAAGGAACGCAATATTGTAAGGAGGAGCTTTCTTTAATATGGTAATTATAACACTGATAAATATTTGGTGAAACACGACTCTGATTGGTTGTAAAACAGAAATCATTGAAACGTGATTGGTCATTGACTCCCATTTGGGGCATGAGTTAAATAGTCAATGGAAATACAATAATTTCATAAATAATATATAATATATAATAGGTTGCCGACTTATCGACTTTTTAGTCCATCGTTGTAAGAAATTAATATTACATTCTCTGGTAGCTCAGTTGGTAGAATGGTGGACTGTAGTGGTATATAATTTCAATAATCCATAGGTCGCTGATTCAAATCCGGCCCGGAGGATTTTTTTTTTAGAAGAGTACTACTATTAGCTTATACTACAATAGTATCGAATTTAAAGATATTTACATTTTTATCTTATTCTGTAAAATATTGACAACTTTGTAAACTTATCACATTTTAATTTATCCAAAAAAATGTGAGAAGGATACTATTAACTGTAACTAATTATCCATATTAAAATATTCAAAAATATTGTAATAGTATTACACAATAATTAAAAAAAATAATTATATTCGTGCTAGGCATTAAAAAATATCATAATCAATTAAATTTTCATGGGATTCCGGTTTATGACAATCAATTAAACTAAAAATTAAAAAATAAATAATAGTTTAAAAAACTAAAACAACGCGCTTTACTAGAAAACCAAACTACAAAATAGTTTAAAAAACTAAAACAACACGCTTTATTAGAAAACCGAACTAAAAAATGAAAAATAATTTTAATTTACAACACGCTTGGGATAAAATTAAAGTGGTCAATAAAAAATGATCTCCAATGACATATAGAATACGTAAAACTAGAGTTATTTACAAAAAAAAACATTAAATAATTTTACCATCAAAAGCGTGGGATGCTTTTTATGGTTTTTACGTTTTCTTCTTTGAGCCTTTACTTTTACCAATATCTGTTTATTATCAAATATATCAATTCATAAAGAGCATCCCACGCTTTGGATGGTAAAATTATTTTTTTTGTAGATAACTCTGATTTTATTGTAGATATGTTGGAGATGAATTTTTTGTTGACCACTTTAATTTTATGTGAAGTGTGTTGGAAATTAAAATTAATTTTAATCTTTTAGTTCGGCTTTCTAATAAAGCGTGTTGTTTTAGTTTTTAAAATATTATTTATTTGCTTAAGGCTTGGAGAGGAATGATCCAATTAAATATAAATTAATAATTCAAATTACAAGTTAATCAATATAAAGAAGATTAAGCATGAGTGTGCAAATATACAATGTTATTTTAATATGTCAACTTAAAATAGAGGTATAAAAATTGACCACTTTAAACTTCAACACTATAGGGTGCGCAGGAATAATGGTCCATTTTAAACATGTTATTTTGGCATGAAGAAATACAACTACACATTATTAGTGTACATTGTTCGAAAGAGCACATCCTACCATTAATTACACATGCCATTATTTGTAAATTATGTCCTTTAGGTGTCCACCATTGTTGACAATACAATCTTCTGCACGAACACGCACATTCTCCATAACCTTATGAAGAGTGTCACATGTTATGGCCTCGATTTCGGCGTGCATGTTGTTTTTCAAGTCTTTAAGAGTTGTTGGCTTGTTAGCATACACTTTGGATTTTAGGAATCCCCACAGAAAAAAATCACAAGCCGATAAATCGGGCAAACGGGATGGCCAGTTTACTTTGCCAAAACAGCTGTTACTCTTGCAATGTTATCCGGGGTGCGAACTGTACATGGCCTACCAGGTGGCTTATTGTTTGTTGAAAATGCTGTTGCTCTCTGAGCTGCTGGATCCATCTCGTAATCGACTTCCGAGACGGAACTTAATCATTCCGACCAATATTAAAATGTGGCCGGAACAAACGCTGTGTCCGTACGAGACTGTCACCGCATTTGAATAACGTTTCTATAGCAAACGCACGGTGTTCGTTTGACCAACGATCCATACTGACTTGCAATGCTTTAAATTGCACTATGCGTTGGTACCAATATCAACTCTCTAGGAAGCCGTGTCCAATAATGGTGGGGCAATTTAAAATGAATCATTGTTTCTGCCGCACCCTGTACATATATAGTTGTACTGATAAAGGTATGATTATTTAAATTCTTTATAGACGTCTGTGCTATATCATCATAATCTCCTTTATCTCCTATTAAGAACACAATACATCCACAAAGCGTCGCTAACGGATTCTATTCTGAGCCAACGTCTTCACTTCCTTCCAGGTTTTCCCCTCCTTTGCAATTTAAAGAACTTATTCCTGTGAGTTAAAACCATGCATAAGATTACAATCGTCATGTTTGGATCCACCCGACTCATTGCTTCAGTTCGTTTGATAAATCGTTTTTTAGTCATGCTGGATATTAGCCATGCAGTGCCCAATCTGGTGATGGGGATGCCATCTTAACTATCAAACCAGTTGATTTTCTATCAGGGTTATCTCTTTTAACCTCTGCGCTATATGCCACGCGTACGAGTGTGTTTTTGTTTTTCAGCAACTCATCATTGGTTGTCTCGGTGGACACTTTTGAAGAAAATACAAGGGCATTACCAAAATAAGGCATGATGAAATGTAGGGTTACATAGAGTTAAATAGACAGAGATAAAAGATTTCTGGTGATTTGAACAGTAATTAAAAAACAGTTGCCATTTTTTCAAATAAAATTATTTTGGGAAATTCATATATGTACATTACTATAGGTTTATTACAAATGATTCAACATAGCTTGAAGCGAATTTCATTTTTCCAATGGAATTGTAATTTCGTGATATCTTCCTTGAGAGTTCAAGAACTTGGGCAGAATAGAAGTTCCAACTAGCGCCCTAGTATGCTTAATAAGGACACTCGAAGCAGGATAAGAAAATTGAAAATACTACTGGAGAATAGTAGTGCTGATGATATTTATGTAATTGCGGACTACATCTTAAGAGCTGAAGAAATTCTTAAATAACTGTAAATAACTCGCACTCCATGTCACGACAGCTTACAAGGCCTTGTGGTCTACCAACCAGCTGCTGACCTCATACTTGCATATGTCAAACACAGAGGTGGACGAATATCTCGCCAGTATAGGGGTGACATGTAACCAGTGTGTCGGATTCCCCAGGACTGTAGACATTGTCTCTATAAAGATCTATAGAAATATTGAAAAGTTGAGAAAACCTGATGCTCGTAACAATTCAATTTCTTGTAGTCATGATGAGGCGTTAGGATTTTTATTGATGCAAAACATTTAGTTCACTGTACAAATTTGTTAAACGTGAGGGAAAAAATACACTGCTTTATACATTTACCGTACTGTTTTACAATATTCAGAATTCGAAAGTATTACTGTGTGTTACCCGTCTACAAAATCAATTGCTCTGAGAGAAGTACACGCAGAAGCCATATTACAAGACATTCTAAATCATACTGATCAACGTATAATATTTGCTCAATATGAAGTTTTAAATATATATATATAAATTTTTCTACAGCAATGATATCAAATCATTTACTTTCGTTTGCAAATGGGGATGTGACACAGTATATATATATATATAGAAGTTCGGGTAATGCGAACCTTCTGTTTGAGTGGACCCTGTTTATATCTTCTTTAATTGGTGCTGCCCTCGAACAGAAAATATTTTAACTTCTTCCCCCATGAACGTTGATGGGTTGAAGGCCAGTTTATTTTATTCTTTGTACGAAGAAGGGTTTATTGTGATATTTATGAAAATTACCACTTTAAAATGTTTTTCAAGCTAAGAATCAATTCTTAATTTCTGCTATAGAATATTACAAATGTTGAAAAAACTCCTAAATATATTATATTATGTAGATGCTCTTTTAATATACTGACGTGTTTGGTTCGATATTATGTGACATGGTCACTATATAAAATAATTAAACATAACAAAGGAATTCGGTTAATATGGACCCTGACTGAGGACTTGGCTCCACTTTACACGAATACGTAAACTTTAACAATGAGGATGCTATCTGTAAAAAGAATCACTTAATTCATTTTATTTAATATGCTTGTAATTTTACTAAAGCCAAAGATCATCGCTTTCTGCAGTTGAATGACGTGTGAATGTTATAATCAACAATACTTTTTCAAAACGTTAAATAAATATCAAAGCTTTTTAATTACGATCAGTCATAAACACTTTCAGATTAATCTGTGCCTGTCTGTATAAATTAATAGAGTAAATAAACTTAAAATAGTCTAAAAGCTAAGGTTGACTCTGGGGTTAACTTTACCCGAACAAGGAGGTTAAAGTGGACCTTTCTTGTAATGAAAAAAAGTTTATAAATTATGAAGATGTCTCCATATTTGAATAAAATATCAATGCTATTTCATATTTACAACACTACACTCTACAAAAAAATATTTTTGTTGCCCTGGATATCTCTACGAATTTCTATGTTTTCAAGTGCACACTTTACGAACATATTCATGAGAGTGCTGAATGTGCTCCAGTTTTTATGATTTTTGAGTATATTATTTTCAAACAATAAACGGTTTGTTACTAATAACATTTATATTTCCAGTCATGATTTTATTTCTGCGCATTTTTCTTGCGCATACAAACATCACGTGATCCACACTCTTGCACCCCTCACTCCGCGCATCGGCCATGATCTCAGTTATTTGACAAAATTTGAAGTACTCATAACGTGCTATGGATAAGTTCCCATGTATAAATACATGTGGATACACAAAATACCCTTGCTTCATTTGTTTGTGGGATAGTAGAGCAAAGCATCTTCATAGGAACAAGATGTGTATGGCCTTTGTGAAAGTCCTTAACTGTCGGTAAAGCTAAACTAATAAACAAGCTGTTACTAAGCACATACAAAATCATACTTCCACCATTACTTATCAAGTTAGGTATGATAAAACAATTCGTTAAAGTGTTGGACAAGGAAGGAGAATGTTTAAAATACATTTGTAGAAAATTTCCTAAGCTCAGTATGTAAAAGTTAAAAGGCGGAATATTTTATGGTCCTCAAATTCGGCAATTGATGAAAGATGCAAATTTTATCAAAGTTATGACTGTTCCGGAAAGTGAAGCTTGGAAGGGTTTTGTATTTGTAGTAGAAAATTTCCTAGGTAACTGTAAAGCACCAAATTATAAAGAAATTGTGCAAAACATGTTGACAAGCTTCAAGATTGTAGGAGCAAATATGAGTATAAAGTTACATTTTCTCCACAGTCACCAGAATAGATTTCTGAATAATTTAGGAAATTATAGCGACGAACAGGGAGAGCGTTTTCACCAGGATCTAAACGTAACGGAGGAAATGTATCAGGGTAGATGGAAATGTAAGATGGCAGATTACTGTTGGTCTTTAAAAAGAGATTGTCCCCCTAAAAAAATTATAGAAGAGAATGTTATAAAAGGCATTTCACTGAAGTATAACATGGGTTTTTGACATTTTTCTTTCTATTTACGTCTTATATACACATTTAAAAAAAATTGACATTATAAATATGTTATTTTTTTTCATATTTTCCGATTTTTGTAGTGTAAAATTAAAATAAAGATTAAAAAAAAACAGAGCAAATCTTCCAAAATCAATGATAGTTTCTTGACTTGTGAGCATAAATATATCCGAAATTAATCTTATATCAAGGGTAACAAAACCACTGTTGACCAGTGTAATCACTATAATTAAACAAAATTAAAACCCCTTACTTAAAAGAAGAAAAACAACAAATTTAAATAGGGGTCCAAATTATCCGAAGTTCCTCAATATATATCAAATTGAAGAATAGAAAAACAACAGCTACATGGTAATAAAAATACATTAATATTATTATTAGCCTCTCTACAACTTCATAATAAAGAGGATAATAATCAGATTAAATGACAAAATCCATGAACTTTATATAGACAATAAGATATTATAGACCTGTGAAAATGTCCTTCGTAAAAGAATAAATATAATTATGGAGAGAATAAGTCACCAATATTACATGACAAACTGACACATGGAAGCCTATAGTTATATGCACTGAAGAGGAACGAACACAAATTCAACATCAATTACTGATGATAATGATGGATGGGAAGGTATGTAATAGAATAAGATGTCCCAGAAATGTTATATTTGTGGTACTTTCCCAAGAACATGAATAAGGAACCAGAGGCTGTATGTAACAATTCAGCGAATCCTTGTACATACTCTTTCAGCATTTCCATATTACATGCCTGGATTCGTAATGTCAAGAATAATTACCAAATCATCGATAAATTCACGAGTCACGAAGTGACGAATTAATTTATCCAGAGGATTTGGAAATCAAGAGTGGCATTTGTTAGAACTATTTAACGAATAAAGTTAAGCAGTTTACTCGAAAGTCATTATTTAAATATAGTTACCGGTATTTTAAAATATTTATATATTTAATGTAAACGCCGATGTTTGAAAACAAATCAGAAATGTGTGGTTATGTGTCATTTCTTTAATTCACTGCAACTTGATCATATTATTTTATTGCCAAATGGGATCGCAATATTGTGAGAATACACCCAGTGGAGAAAAATGAAACACATCAATATTATAATAACCAACATTATAGGTTATTAATTGTTTTAGTAAACAACTCAGTAATATAATTATTTAAAAGCACAATTAGTTTTTTGGTTCAATGCCCCTGTTTGTCATTCAAAATTTCAGGTATTCTCTCCTGGCATTGGCGTATTGTAACCCACTTCTGAGGTTGGGGAGCCTTGAAGGTTGGGTTACGCTGCCCCAATGATATGATGGGTGATGACGATGGGTAATGATGCGCCAGGAAAGGCCTTAAACCTAAACTTAATCTAATGAGATGAATATGATATTGATGATAATGATAACGGGGATCGTTTGGGCTTTAAGTATCCTGAGATTTGTCTTACAGATGAGGAAAAACCCCGGCAAAAACCTCACCCAGGAAACTTGTCCCGAGCGGGGATCGAACCCGGGCCCGCTGCGTGACAAGGCAGCACGCTATCTCGAGACCACAGCGGTGAACAAAGCTCAATTATTGAACACACAATTATCAGATGTGTAGTTCGAAGGAATCTATTCATTATTTGCTATATTCAATGTATTTGTTAGAGAATGAGTCACGGTAAAATAATGATGTGACCTGTTCAGAATATTAAGAAGGAGCTTTCTTTATCACAAAGCAGAAAATGGCAAAGAGAATTGGATAAAGAGCGAGGTGAAACACGACTGTCATTGGTTGTAAAACAAAATTCATTGAAACGTGATCGGTCATTGCCTCCCATTTGGGGCATGAGTTAAATAGTCAACATTAATAAAATTCATGATAAAATTCCGTTGAGTTATTAGTCGTAAAATTAAAATTATAATATAAAATTTATAAAATCGTTACCTAATAGGTCCGTCTCCTCAACTTTGTAAACTATTAATTATCTGTAGGCCTTTCGGGACTAGTCTCATCATCAGCAGATCCTGAATGTAATTTTGGTACAGTGTTGAGAATCTGACACACTGGATTGAACATACTAGGTACGTTCTCATTTGAAAGATGGTTGCTGCTGGTTTTCTTCAAAATTTCTATCTCTTGAAGCATATTTATTTTTGCCGGATTATTGTCCCTGTGCAGTATGTGAAGGCGTTGTCAATGTCTAATATCCGATGTCCTGCCTGAATAACATGTTTAGCATAATTTGATTTTCCTTCCTCATAAATGAAGTCTCTAAAGCGTTCCTTGAATCTAATATTAAAACTCCTGCTTGTTCTTCCTATATAAAATTTGTTCCAGTCTTTACACGTTAATTTTGTATACGCTTTAATGATTAAAACTGTTATTTTCTTCAATGATATTCGAATGTATCTCCATGTATCTTACAGGCAACACTATGTAAATAAAAAATTAGAGTGAAAAGCGATAAATTACAATTCAAATGCGAAACAAATAGAATTAAAAGCCGTTTAAAGTTATAAGTGGGGCTTTTTCTTGATCATCCGAAACTTGACAGTCGATCACCTTATGATGAAAATTATGAAAAAAAAAATATTTTTCGAAGATCCATGCACATCAAGTAAAATGAATGTAATCAACGAATAGCTTTACCAATTTTCCGAGTAAAAGATGTCCTGAAGCTATGACATTAAAGTACACATGAAGATAAAACAATGGAAAGATTTTTGTATGTCCCTTTTTTGTATCAAGTAGTACAAACTTTACACCACTACAACTGCATCCCTGGTAATTTATTGTTTGCAATAAGCTACAAATTTTATTTCGCGTCGTAATCATCATCATCATCCAGGGATTAAGCCTGTTGGCTCGTTCAGGCTAGAATTATTAAAATTGTTCAGACCATGTTCTGTGTGGGCGTCCAACATTTCTCCTTCCGTGCGGTTTATAATTTAGCAATAATTTTGGAAATATTTCTTCTGGCAGTCTATCAATATGTTCTTTCCAGTCGTTCCTATATTTAATTATTCGGTCTGTAAGTTTGAAAATATTTAGTTCCTTTCTTATATCTTCATTCTTTTTCTTATCCACATTCCAATCTCAATGTAATTAATAATTTTACTTTGCCAAAAGAACAGCTCACTAAAGATGCCAAAGAATCTAAAAATGATTTCAAATTATAAAGAGATTGTAATACAAGAACACATCCAGAATATCTGCTATTTCATAATTTACTTTTATCATGTCCTTAACATAGCTTAATCTGGAACAATATTATACAATTTTTAATTTGTTATTGACAAATTATATTTTTCCTTTTGAAATTGCATGTCATTGATTTCATCTTCCTCACAGAATATTCGGCCTGCCAGAGAGAAAACATAAATACCCTATCCTTCCGGCGTAAACGCAGATATGTGTGAGATGTGAACTGAGCCATCATAAACAAACAGGTAACATGCATCGTATTAGTTGATATGAGGCTAGAACAAAAATGTCTTTCACGCAGTCGCTACATAAACTAAACGAATTCGTCATCAAGTCAAATTATTTTATGAAGTTCATTATAGAGCTCTAGAGCAGGGAAGTTACGTATTGAATTTCAAAGTGCCTCGTGTGTCTAATACCAGAATTCCATAATTCAAATCATCTTATAGAAGACCAGAAAAGCGACTAATGTAATTTTCATGAGTTATGTTATTATGTTTTTTGTCATAAATTATTTTATTTAACAAAATTTGAGAATATAATATAAATCAAAGAGAGGTCAACAATGTGAGAATGTCTGCAAAGTTTAAAGGGTGCGTAAAATCAATGTGTACTAAGATAACCTCGTTGGGAGATGCACAGTTACCCCATGTGTTATGTGAAAAGTTAATATATGACGTTTTTGAAGCGTGTGATACATTCATTTGAATTACGTTACCATATATTTGTAGATAAACTTTTTAAAAGTCGAAGACATGAACTTAATTTAACAATTTGACCTGGGTTTGTTGATTTCTCTGGTCACTTAACGAGGTTGACTTCTCATTGAAGTGGTATTACCTATCCTGAGGCCATCAAGTTCTTCCCGAAACAAACAAAGGGATGCGTGTCTTTCGGGCAGTCGAGTGTTTGCTTTGCTGTTCAGTAGAATGGTCAATTCTGGGAATTGTATGTTATTCTCCTGAATGTAAACCATCTTAAGTCTTTCACGTTTCAGCCTTTGTTCTCGCAAACATTCTAACCGCTATATCTACGACTGAATGTGTTTCTTTTATCTGAAATATTTTTAATTAATGTTAAATGTTAAAGTAATCTATAACTGTCCATAATATTACTCTATACTAAATTCAAACTGACCACAGCAAAGTCAGCAACATTTAGAATCCATTCAATTTGCTGACAAAAATATATTTCCAATTTAAAAAATACTATATTCCACCAACTTTCGTAGATTTTTACGAATTTCTCATGGAATGTAATAGGCCTATTAATAATAGTATTATGCTCTTAATTCTGTCGGAATTAAGATTCTGTTCCCCTCAACCAGGATAAATTTGCAAAATACAGATTTACAGTTTTATATAATTATACAATGTTACAATAAATTATTATAAAACATGAAAAAATAAGATGTAGAATAATAAAAATAGTAATGATAATATTAAGGCAAGAACCATCAATTTATACATGCAGATTATATACATAAACTCCAAGATAATATTTACATCAAGGTTAAAGAAAATATAAATTTAGAATGTTTTAAACGATCCTATAGTCCGGGCAGCCCCTGATTTCCTCTGGTAACGACTTCCAGTCGCGGCAAGTGGAGATAGTGCATGATGTATGATGTAAAGTGATGAAATGACCATGTAATTTGTAAGTATTCAGGCTTGCCATCAGCATTACAGTACTTAAAACAACTAAAAAGAAACAATGAATCCTGAACGGGAATTTAATCCCAGTTTCTCCAGTTTTGCGCGCTAGCACTGTACCTGTGAGCTATCCAGGCATCCATGAACAGACATGAAATTTTCTCATTTTGAAACCCCATGTTACTCGTTGTAGGGAACACAATTCACCAAGAAGATATTATGACGGAATTTTATTTTCGTGTCTTATTAATTAATTGCGAATGTAATATTGTAATATTGCCATTCGCGTGCGGTAGTTAATAAACCTACTAATTAGCTAATATGGCACGGAAATAAAAATCCCATCATAATGTTTTATTGGTGAAGCAATCCTCTCTGTTATGTGAATAGGGTCACTGCAAAGGGTACATGGGGTTTTAAGGTGAGAAAAATGCATGCATGTTTATGAATGTCTGAGTAGCTGAACGGTAGAGTGCCAGCGCGCAATGCTGGAGATCCTTGGTTCAAATACAAATTGAGGGATATGTTTTAGTAGCAAGGGATTGTGTGTTTAAATTGTGGTTTCAGGAAAAATACTGGAAACGAGAAGGTAAATAATTTATATGAAAAATCATGAATAGGTCCAGGAGAAATATACAGTGAAATTATCTCCTTTCATGAAGACACGTGATCATTAATCTGTGAACGATGTGACTGATTATCAATGTATTGTGACGAATTGTATAGTAGCTTATGAATTGCGCGGACGACGACGGGAGTAAGAATCGCGCATTGTTTACTGGATGGAAAAATCGCGAGTTGAAAGACCCGCGCATAAATTTCGATATGCGTCTGGACCTCAATGGTCTACCCACCATGTCAAGAAAGTTCGGTGCCAGAAACTTCTATACTAGAAAAATTTCAACTGACGCCGAGAACTTTCATGCCATCGCTTATATAACGGTTTGCGAGGGTTGAAGGAGTCGGTTAGTTGTGTTCTGACAGCAATACAGTGAACGGAGATACGAAATTTTGGCAAGTGAAATCATTACTTACTGGAAATAATTGCACGACAAATAAACTGTAAAGAAAAATTAATTATCGCAGCACGTTGTATGTAAAGTGTCAGAAATTTGGGCGAATCAAATAAAAGTTATTATGAAGATTTTACCTGGAAATCCCTTATGTTTATTACAAGAAAACAAGATCAGAACGGAACCCGGTAGCGCGTGACAGTATGGAATTAATATCGCTTAATGAAAGATTCATAATGGCGGTAGACAGTAATCGGTATATAGCTTTCAAAATGTTACTTTAATTCTTAATTTGAACCTTGTATGCAGTTCTATAATCTTGTTCATACAAACTTCTTGAATTATTAATAAACTAGCTTTTAAACAACTGCAGTGTAACAAAGGAGGCGATATGAATTTAACAGTAGGCCTATGTACGTGTGTGTGTGTTTGCAGAAGCGTGCGTGTAGGTACATAAGTATGTGTGTATGTATGGATGTATGCATGCGTGATATATAAACAAATTTAATGTATGGATATCTCAAATGATAGTTATAAAAAATAAATAAAATTACTACCATGATGCGAAAAAGGGTAACCTTATAGAGTTCTGTTACATTCAATTAAGCTTTATAAAATTAAGATGAGGTTTCTCTAAATATTTTGCAAAACTACGTCCCATTTAATAAATATACAACGTAAAATTTGGAGTCAGTACGTGAGTGCCCTACCTTCGTTCACTATATCTCATCATATTGATTCATGAATTGAATAATACCAATATATAAAAAAGGTAATCATTAATGTCAAAAGCGCAAAAAAGAGAAAAATGTAAATGAAAAGTTTAAAAATAAATCTAAAAAAAAAAAAAGAAATAGGGAATTTAAAAAAAATGTTTTCACAACAGGTGGGGGGATTCTAAGGATACGTTTGTAAAGCAAATTCGCCTGCGAAAATAATTAATATTTTTTTTTAATTCACTACATTTTTAGAAATTGATGTAGTTGGGTTTTAGACTGACTATTTAAAGTTTTATTTTATTTCCTTTTAAGTGCGTGTTTGTTGAAGGCTTTATCTTTAACAGGTCAGCTGCGGATATCATGGATGAATGGAATATAATTTCCTCTTTAAAGAATAAAAGGGAATTTGCCTGCGGTGAATGAACTCTGCATTATTAGTTGAGAAGATGTGCCAGCGGCCGGTTATTATTGATTTTTATTACACATTGCGGGAACGCACTGCCCTAAGTGATAACCATCAAGTATGAATATAAATGTATTTGTGAACAATGTGATCTGAGATAACTACTTTCTGAGTTTTCCTCAATATTAAACGTATAATTACCATAAAACGCTGTATGTGTTGTTGTGATGCGATATGAAAAGAATAGAAAGTAGGTATGGGAGATATAATGTAGGGTACTTCTGAAAACATCCTTTTCATGGAAATGTTTTTGTTTTAAACAGCAGAATAATGAAAGGTCTCTTTACGGTGAAGCTAATTCAATTCTAGGAGCAATAATTGAAAGCTTTTCCTACGGAATGATAATAATTATAAAACATAATTTTCGGTTTGGTTCTCAGAATTGAAATTTTATTCGATTTAACAACACGAGTTTGTGAGCTAGGAATTATCTAACTGATCATCAGTAACTAGCTCACTGATATTATCCAATCTGCAGTTCGTAGCCGAGCGCTGACATAGCCTCCCTATGCATACCTATCATGATATATTATTTTCCAACAATTACTTGTATAATTCACATTCCTCAAATAATAGTTAATATTATTATCCTCCCACCTCTATGGTACCTTTAACTTGTCGTGGTGGAGTGACTTGCGTGCTTAAATGATCCCGTGAGCTATGCCGGCGATAGCATTGCTGCCGATATGGTTATCCATGCCGGACTGGTCGAAGGTGATACGCCAGACGAAAAAAGTACCTTGGTCGAAAGAATGAGGATCTTTTTCCGTAAAAATACAACCGTCAAGAAATGCGGACACGGGTTCAATTGGGGTAACATTTTTCGGAGGTCACATAGTCCCCCATTCGGTTCTGCGGGCGGGGACTACTTCAGAGAACCCTGCCAAAGCATTACAGAGACTCTTGACTTCCCAACTCTTTTCAAAAAACGTTAAACTAAAAATATATATAACTATTATTCTACCAGTTATATTATATGGATGCGAAACATGTACTCTTACTTTAAGGGAGGAAAGGAGATTGCAAGTATTTGAGAATAAAGTTCTTAGGAAAATTTTTGGACCAAAGAGAGATGGACAGACAGGTGAATGGAGAAGACTGATTAACAGTGAATTACATGGTCTTTATAGGTAGCCAGATATAATGAGAACAGTTAAGTTTCGTAACTGCGATGGGCAGGATATGTGGCACGAATGGGGAATGAAAGACGTGCATGGAAGCTTCTTGTAGGAAAACCAGAAGGAAAATCCCCAGTTGGTAGACCAAGAATGAGGTGGGAAAATAATATTAACTATGAATTGAGGTAAGTAGATTATAGAGGGGATGATTGGAAAACATTGACTCAAGATAGGGATATATGGAGAGCTTATGTCCGCGCGGCCATGAACCTACGGGTTCGATAGTGTCAGTGAGTTAGTTAATTATTATTCTCCCTCATCTAACGACTAGATGCTTTCCTTCAGGTTTTCTTACAAGTAGTTTCCGTGCACCTCTCTCATTCCACATTATTGTAATATGTTTTGGCCATCGCAATCTAGGTAGACTTAACTGTTCTTATTACATCTGGTTTCCCATAGAGATGATGTAGTTTACTGTTATGTATTTTTCTCCATACACCGGCCTGTTTATCTCTCTTTGATTCATACATTTTCGTAAGATCTTCATTCTTAGATAGTCGCAATATTTTCTATACTGATAAAGTAAGAGACATGTTTCGCATCCATGTGATATAACTGCAATAATCACCGTTTTATACATATTTTAGTTAAACATTTTTCGAGAGAAGTTGGGATGATAGGAGCCTCTGGAAGTGTTGAGCCTAATATGGAAATTGACAATATTAAACATTAAAATTATGAATTAGTGGGATTTAATTTAGGGTCTGCAGTTTTTAGTTATTTGTTTACAGGATAAAAAAAAATTCTACCAAAGATTGTTCTTAAATGTTTATCATGTGTTCTAGTATAAAGAAGCCATCATCCAACCTCACTATACACTGAATTTATGTTTGAATGTCAGCAGGCAGGAGGCGTGCCGTAGCGTTATTTGTTATGGCAATTCGATACAAGCCGGAAGTTCGAGCGTTCGAGTCCCGATTAAGTCAGTATTTTTAAACTGACCCTAACTCTTTGGCGGCATCACGTCCTGGAATTGGCTCAGTCTCTAAGGAAATGAGTACCAAACCATTAGATTTAGATTCGATTTACTTAGCCTGGTGGAGTTAAGGTCATGTGGCCTTCTCTTCCACTCACCAGGACAAACATATATTACATCAGAATATAACAATCTTAATTAACTCTAATATTAAACACTAAGTAAAAATTTGATCAAAAGATAATATCTAATATACGTATTACGATCTATAATTCAACCACTTAATATTAGTTAAAATTAAGACTAAAACTAATAATAAAATGTATACAAGCAAGGCATATTAAATTGTCCCTGTCTAGCGAATATAAAAAAAACAGGAAAATAATGAGATATAGAAAACTAATTTTACGATTATAAAATATTTAAAACAAAACAAATAAAAATATTTGTTGTTCTTAATATTATTTTCATAAATAATTAAATATATTAATATTGCTAAAAGAATATTATCAGTGAGGTGTATAAGTTAGTTTGTTATTAAATAATTCTTTAGTTATTTTGAAGGATGTTATAGTTTGACAGTCTCTGACATAGGGCGGAAGGGAATTCCATGTTTTGGTAAGTGACACCGTAAAAGATAATGCATAATATACAGTGTGAGATGAGGCGGGATATAAAGGACAATGTGCTGATGGGATCGAGTGTCAAGATTATGTGTGTCGGATAGTCTGATGAAGCGGCGTGATAAATAATTGGCGATGATGTGTGAAGTATTTTATAGAGAACGGATAGGGAATGGACAGTTGTACGATCTCTTAGACGAAGCCACGATAATTGTTCCAGGGACGGTGTGTACGTGGTCAAATTTGCGAATACCACAAATAAAACGTGCGCAAGAATTATGAACACGTTGAAGTCTTTGAGTGGAAATAATATTTAAGTCTGTAAAAAGAGTGTCACAATAATCAAAATGGGGCATTGCAAGTGTTTCTACTAACATTTTCCTAAGGGCGATTGGCAAACAATTTCGTACACGATTTAATTAATGTATATTGAGAAGACTGTTTTGCATGTATGGTTTATTTGTGTATTCAATTTAAGTTTTTGTCAATAATTATTGAGAAGACTGTTTTGCATGTGTGGTTTATTTGTGTATTCCAATTTAAGTTTTTGTCAATAAATACTCCTAGAATTTTTACTGTCTCACTATAAGGGATTTGAACTCCATTTAGTGACACATGCGAAACTGTGTTTAGGTTAATTGTAGATAATAGTCTCTGATGACCCATAATGATTGATTGTGACTTTCTAGGATTTAATTGCAGTCAATATTTAACTGTCCAAGTCATTAGTGAGTCAAGATCCTTGTTAATTTTGGCAACAGCGTCATTTAGTGAATATTTGTCTGTGTGGATGTAGATTTGCATGTCATCTGCAAATAAATTATGTTTGCAATGCTTTAGAGAGTTAGATATGTCATTTATGTAGATTGAAAAAAGCAAAGGTCCAAGTACCGAGCCCTGTGGAACCCCAGCTTTACGGAAGGACCAAGAAGAACATAATGTATGATTTTCTATAACAGATTGCTGGCGCTCATGAAGGTAGGAATTGAGCCATTTCGTGGCACTATCAGAGAGTAAGAGGTTTTTAAGTTTATGCAACAATAAGTCCAAGTCTACCGTGTCGAATGCTTTACTAAAATCCAGTAATGTAAGAATGGTAAGTTTCCGATTATCAGCAGCTTCGCGTATGTCTTCGCAAATATTTAGTAGAGCAGTATTTGTATTGTGTCCTGTCCTGTCCTGAAGCCTGACTGAAATTGATCTAGAAGGTTGTATTCATTTAGGTATTCAGTCAGTTGTTTATGGACTAATAGTTCCAGAGCTTTTGAAAGGGTAGGTAAAATGCTAATGGGTCGAAAGTCGTTCGGGGTTGAGGGCGTTTTAACTTTAGGCAGTGGGCGTACGAGGGCTTGTTTCCACAATGAGGGATATGTAGAAGTTTGTAGTGAGGAGTTAAAAATATGAGTTATAGTAGGTAGTATAGCTTCGATTATTTTATTCAGTAAAGTAATATTTATACGGTCAGTTCCTTCTGCTTTGGTTTTTATTCGCATTATGGCTTTGTTTACGTCGTAATCTGTAACATATGCGAAGTGCAAATGTTCTCTGTCGGGTTGATTTGTCAGTGATAATTCATTTATTGTTTGTTCTTTATCCTTTGGGAGTAGTAGTTATACCTGTGAAGTGATTATTGAGTGTGTCCAGGGAAACAGGTAATTTGTCTACCTGTGTGTCTTTTCTCCCAATTCCCATTCTATTCAAGTTTTTCCAGATTTCTGAAGTATTGGTATCTGTTAGGTTGTATAAATGTCTAAGTTTGGCGTTTCGTATAGCTTGATTTGTCATGTTACGTAACTGTTTATATTGAGTGAGATTTGTGTCTGTTTTGTCGAGTCTATATTTCTTATGTGCTGCGTCTCTATCAGACATCAAGTTACGAATTGAAAGAGTCATCCAGGGTGCAGGGCGTCGTTTCACGAGTTTAGTTTTTAGTGGGGCGTGTCTGTTGTATAATTGTAGTATAGTCATTTAGTGTCTCAACTTTTTCATCTACAGAATGCAGCGTCCATATTGAATGCCACGGCATCTGCATAGCTTCTTCAATTAGGGCTGCATTGTCTATATGTTTTAAGTCTCTATACGTAATAGTCTTTTGAGTCGGTTTAGGGCACTGCAGTGAATATGCTAAGAATATAATATCATGTGCTGATATTCCCGGGGCTGGCAGTTGCCCGTGAGTAAGTACTCTGTCTGGATTATTAGTTGCAATTAAGTCAAGTAACGTCTCAGAGTGATGAGTGTGATGTGTAGGCCGTAGGGGCAGGAGAATCATATCACAAGCCTGGAACGTAGCCATCAGTTGTTGTGTATGTCTGTTATCAGTGTCTAGTATATTTATATTAAAGTCGCCCATAACGATAACGTGTTCATATTGTATTCGCGCGTTTTGTAAAGTGGACTTAATTTCAGCGATGGCTTTTATTTTAGGAGGTTGGTATATACACAGAGAAGACATTTTTTGAAACTGACAAATATTTCTATGAACATAATTTTGGCAGATGGTTCGTTATTATATAGATACACAATTTTAGGAGTAAGGTCCGTTCTAACGAAGGCTCCAATACCGCCCCCGCGACTGTAAACACGATCTTGTCTAAGAAAAGTATAACCATCCATGTTAATTAAAGAAGAGGTAATGGTGGGATTTAGCCACATTTCATATATGAGAAGAGCATGAATATTTAAAGAGAAGAAAATTGTTCTGATTTCATCTATATGTGCAGTAATACTTCGAGCATTGAAAGGGGCTACCTGCAAGGAAATAGGGTATGTGGATAAAGCTATTTCTAAAACATTCCTTGAAGTAGTGGTGTCGAGAAGGGGTGTGGGAAGGTTATTGTCCTGTAGCCTGTCAAAGACTGTCAAAGGAAAATCATCATTTAAACGAAAAATGGTCGTAAAATATTTCAACAAACTTACAAACTAAACTTGGTATCAAGTCACTAAGAATATCTTAATTTTATGTACTATTAATAAAATGTTTAAAGTGATAACTGTCGGTTATTCACTGGCCGTGTTCGCACTAATTATATTTCTGAGGCCCGGAGAATGGTGCGTTTGTTATCTCCTTCTTTAACATGGATTTCTCCGTCAATTGTCCACACATTTGTTACACCATATTTGGAGATGCATTCTCTTAATAGCTTATACCTCATTTGAGTTAAGTCTTCCCTAATTGTAACACCACTCCCTTTCAGCTGTTTTTTGTTCTGGAAAACCTCTCTCCTTTTCCTATAGCTTACGAATTTGACGATAACCGGCCGTGGCCGGTCCGCCTTTCTCCCCACACGATGACTCCTATCTATATCACATGTTTCTAATTTAATACCTATTTTAGACGCCACATCGATAGCTATTTTGTCTGTATCCTCAGCGTCCATCTCAGGGATGCCAAAGATACGTAAGCATTGGCGGCGTTGGTACTGTTCAAGGGAATCAGTTTTTTCGCACACAGTTGTTCTAGTTTCATTATTTTAGTATCCCTTTCCTGTAACGACAGCTCCAACTGTTTAATGACCTCAGTGTTCCGATCTATTGTTGTTTTCAACTCACTCACTATCGCCTCACGCACCGAGTCCTTTAGCAGCTGCAACATGGCAGGGTCCCTCAAACACTCCTGCATCACACGCTTTGTTATTTCTTCTTTATTCTCGTCGGAATTCTTTGTTTTGCGTGGCGCCATTATTACAGAATAAATGTACACACAAATAAATTCAAAATATCCGATACTACCTGTAAAACACAAACAATCACCTGCTGAAAACTGTGCAAAAACACGAGCGACCAGTATATTCACTACTCACTGTCCGCCATGACACTTGTCCTGGAAGTAAAAGAGGCAGTTACGGAAGGCTGACAACCTGGCTGATATTTGGCGACGATCGTCTTGAAAAAGTGGGAACCTTAATCCCCTACTTCCCCAAGGGCCTCCTAAAGTCTGCAGAGGATTCATTTTAGGTCAGCAGACATTGAAACGTTATGCTATTGACTCGCTATTTATTATCGTTTCCCAACCCACATAACCCCCTTACTCACCAAATAGAGTCCTTATAATACGTAAACGATGGTCCTAGGTCAAATAATAGGCACCTCGAATCGAAGAAACCTCCTACAGATAGTATAGTTCGGAATTTGTTCAAAATAAATGTATCCTAAATAATAACTGTCATTCTGTTGCTTCAGTGAATTTCACACTATAGGATATATATATATATATATATATATATATATATATATATATCTGGTCCACCGCTGCGGTCTCAAGGTAGCGTGCTGCCTTGTCACGCAGCAGGCCCGGGTTCGATCCCCGGTCGTGGCAGTTTTTGTGGGTGAGGTTTTTATCGGGATTTTTCCTCACCTGTAAGACAAAAGTCAAGGAAAACGTTAATCATCATCATCACGATCCTTATCATTATCATCATCATTATCACCGTCCTTATCATTATCATCATCATCATCCTTTACCGATGTGGAAAACAACGAGAAGCTACCACACCTACAATTCTCTAGTAAAGCTCCAAAACATAGCATGAAAATGCTATAATTGCAGTGAAAGACCTGCCTCAGGCAGAATTACTATGGGTGGAGATATATATGTATATATATAAAGTTCATATTATCAGTATTTATTTCAATATACGGCTAGGTTGTTTCATAGAACCTGCCGCTCAGGATTATGGTTTTATACGTTGCTATCGATTCTGTTATTGTTACGAAAGCTAAATGCTATTTGAATTACCTCCACTGCCGTTAGAGGTTATTCGGTATTTAATACTCACATAACAGCATCACTTATTAACTCTGAATGGTAGATTCTGTGAATTATGTAAGGCTATTAAAATAAATTATTTCTCGTTGCAAACATGCATTTCATTTGTTTCAATATTATACGTATTAGTGAAAACATTTGACTGCACATGCTTAACTGTAAATGTATATGGTGATTATTTTTGTTGGCACACATTTAGATGTATTAATTGCATTTAAGTTTTATCTCGAAATACTGCCATTAGCATCAACATCCTGTACGAGCAAGTTCATCCTGACATATTTTAACGATGTCGTTTTGTAGCTGTTGAATAGATAAACATATACTACTGTACTATACATACCCATGAGAAACCGACGATTACATATTATTATTGTTGAGGATAATGAAATTAGACATAACATTATGCACATATCAAGGATTGAAAATGTTTTCGAATACATTTCTAAATTAACTTAACTCATTCGTAAAACCGGATTATCTACCCTTGTACATAATTATAACAGCTGATTTATAAACATATTTCAGAAGAGAGTGATCAATTGACCAAGAGAAAATTGGAGCGGACAGATCTGTCATGATTGGTAACCATCTAACATTTTTCCTCGCTCCGGAGTTTTAATACAATTAACCTCAAATGCATTAAAATAGGCACCTAAATCACACACCAATTTTATGTCGGTTTACTTTAGACACGCTATTTTATTCACATAAATATTCATTGATTTTCTCTCTTTTTCTCTGTGTTTCTAAATTTTTATTAGGGAATGATTTTAATATACAGAAAATATCAAACAGCCCTAGGCCTTACAGATTTATAATGCGGATTTTACTATTTCGTTATTTTATTCCTGAACGTAATAATCATTATATAGTAGTAGGAGTAGGACTTTATTAGACAAAAGTAAGATATTTACAGTATTATTTACAAATATGGGTCGCACGGGCAGTAAGCCGTACGTGCTTTTGACAGTCCGTTACAATAAAGAAATAATTGCTACTAGTGTGAAGAAAAATAAACAACAAAAAAAAGCAATAACATTACAATTACATAAAGAAAACGCAATAATATTACAATTAAATAATAACATAATATCATTATACACTAAAAAAAGCAATAACATTACAATTACATAAAGAAAACACAGTAATATTACAATTAAATAATAACACAATAGCACTATACACTAAAAAAACCATAACATTGCAATTACTTAAGAAAACACAGCAATATTACAATTAAATAATAACACAATAGCATTATACATTAATTAATTTATATATAATTATTAGGATTTAATGTTATTGCATTTTGATAACATATATTTATTCATGAATGAGTGTTGTTCTTATTTTCCGCGTTTTGTCCAGAAATTTACCCACGTTTATCCAATTTTCTGGATTTACCAATAACTCGTAGCATGGCAATCTTTCCCGATTTGAATTTAGAAATTTTTCCGGTAATAACTGACGTCTCCAATATTCTAAATCATTACATTGTCCTAATATATGTATCTCATCTTCAAATTTCCCGCACATTGGACATATTCGCATATCGTGCTCGTCGCTATTTTTTTTTGCAATTTCCATGCCCCTAGCCTAAACCTAGCAAGCCCTGATCTCTCTTTAAATCCTAGGTTGAGTATATACGATTCTTTTCCCCAGACGTGTTTTAGGTCTCTTTGTAAACACAGTGAGCGTTTTCCTGTACATTCGGCGAAAGTATTTTGTTGGTTTATATCTAAGTACCTCCTCCTTACTTTTCTCTACACGTTCTTGCGATTTTCAGTCCCTTTTTCCCATATCCAGCCCATCCCAATCTTTTGGAGTTCTCTCCTAACCTCGTCTGCCCAAAATTTAACATCTATGTTTTTAATTTGGTGGTCGTAACAAATTGCTCTAAGCATTGTTTGTTCACCTTGGATTACTCGCAACCAGTATTTGAGCACGAATTTTACAGTTTATGTCGTCCTGGAATGACCCAAATTCATATAGAATTCCACAGTTAGAAACGGCCTTAC
>JASPKZ010001643.1:0-27589 GCA_030220185.1 Diploptera punctata
ATAGCCTGGGAAAAATACTATATAGAGGGTGTGCCGGGAATTATAATGCACAAAAAATCCGGTCAATCCAAAATTTGAAAATAGTATTTTCCAAGGGTATAGTCTGTTTTCCAAAAAATGTCAAAATTTTGAAATTTCAAAAAACTGCAAAAAATTACTATCATAGGGTGTGTCCCGGTTGATTTATAATGCAAAAATCGGTCTAAGTCCAATATTTCAAAATAGATTCCCAAGTCTTGGTGGTTTTCAAAAAAAAAAAAATGTCAAAATTTTCGAATTTCAAACAACTGAAAAAACTATCAAGAGGGTGTGTCCGGAATTTTTTAATGCAAAAAAAAAATCCGGTTAAATCCAAAATTTCAAAACTAGTATTTTCCAACCTATAGTCTTGGTTTTCAAAAACTGTCAAAATTTCGAAAATTTCAAAAAACTTGCAACAACAAATACTATCTAAGAGGGGGTCCGGATTTATAATGCAAAAATCCGGTCAAATTCCAAAAATTCAAAATGGCTTTCCAAGGCTATCGTCTTGATTTTCCAAAAAAATGTCAAAATTTGGGAATTTCTAAATCTGCAAAAAACTATCTAGAGGGGTTTTCCCCGATTATAATTGCAAAAAAATCCGGTCTAATCCAAAATTTCAAAATATTATTTTACAAGTCTTGAGGTTCCAAAAAAAACGCAAAATTTTCGAAATTTTCAAAAAACTGCAAAAATACTATTCTAGGGGTGTTGGGTCCGGGATTTATATGCAAAAACGGTATAAATCCAAATTTCACAAGTAGTGTTTCCAACGATTAGTCCTGGTTGTTTCCAAAAAGTGTGTCAAAAAAATTTTCGAAATTTCAAAACACGTAAAAATTATCTAGAGGGTGTCGTGTCCGGGATTTATAATGCCAACCAAAACGCGGTCTAAATCCAAAAATTTCAAATTGTGTTTTCCAAGGCGATAGTCTTTGGTGGTTTCCCAAAAATGTCAAAATGGTCGAAATTCCAAAACTTCACAACTTTCTATCCAGAGGGTTGTTCTGTCCGGGATTTATATGCCAAATCCGGTCTAATTCTAAATCCAAAATTCAAAATGAGTATTTCTAAAGGCTAGGAGTCTTGTTGTTTCACAAAAAATCGTCAAAAATTTTCGAAATTCAAAAAACTGCAAAATACTATCTAGAGGTTGTGCCGGATTTATTTAATGCAAAAAATCCGGCTAAATCCAAAATTTGACAATATTGTTTCCAAGGGTTATGTCTTGGTTTTCCAAAACTGTCAAAATTTTCGAAATTTCCCCCCCAAAAACTGCAAAATACTATCTAGGGGTGTGTCCGCGATTTTTTTATAATTGCAAAAAATCCGGTCTAAGTCCAATATTTCAAAAATAGTAGTATTTCAAGGACTATATCTTGGCTGTGGTTTTCCTAAGACTGTCAAAATTATCGAAACTTCAAAAACTGCAAAAAAATCTATCCAGAGGGTGTTGTGTCCGGGATTTATTAATGCAAAAATCCGGTTCTAAATCCAAAATTCACAAATACGTATTTTCCAAGGCTATAGGCTGGTGGTTTCAAAAAAATGTCAAAATTTTCGAAATTTCAAAACTGCAAAAATAACTTTAGAAAGGGTGTCCGGATTTATAATGCAAAAAATACGGTCTAAATCCAAAATTTCAAACTAGTACTTTTACAAGTCTATAGTCGTGTTGGTTTTCAAAAATCGCAAATTTCGAAATTTCCAAACTGCAAAAATAAAACTATCTAAGGGTGTGTCCGGGATTAATGACCAAAAAATTCCGGCTTAATCCCCAAATTTCAAAATAGTGTTTTCCCCAGACTAAAGTCTGGTTTTCCAAAAATGTCACATTTTGGGAATTTCAAAAAACTGAAAAAATACTATCAGAGGGTGTGTCCCCGATTTATAATGCAAAAAATCGGTATAAATCCAAAATTTCAAAATAGTATTTTACAAGGCTAAGTCTTGATGGTTTTTCCAAAAAAATGGCAAATTTTCGAAATTCAAAAACTGCAAAAAAAAATACATCCTATAGGGTGTTCCCTGATTATAATGCAGAAAAATCCGTCTAAATCCAAAATTTCAAAGTAGTTGTTTTCCAAGGCATTATCCTATTTGTTTCAAAAAAGTGTCAAAATTTTCGAAATTTCAAAACACTGCAAAAATATATCTAGAGGGTGTGTCCGGTATTTATAATGCAAAAAATCCCGGGTCTAAATCCAAAATTCAAAATTGTGTTTCCAACGCTATAGTATTGTTGGTTTTCAAAAAAAGTTCAAAAAATTTTCGAAATTTTCAAAAACTGCAAAAATACTATCTAGAGGGTTGTGTCCGGGATTTATAATGCCAAAAAATCCGGTCTAAATCCAAATTTCAAAATAGTGTTTTCCAAGGGTTTTATTATAGTCTTGGTTTTCCAAAAATGTCACAATTTTCGAAATTTCAAAACTGCAAAAAAAAATACTATCTAGAGGGGTGTCCGCGATTTTAATGCAAAAATCCGGTCTAAGTCCAAAATTTCAAAAATAGATTTTCCAAGGCTATAGTATGTGGTTTTTCCAAGAATGTCAAAAATTACGAACTTAAAACTGCAAAAATACTATCCAGAGGGGTGTGTCCGGGATGATACTCCAAAAATCCGGTCTTCATTAAATCAAAAATTTCAAAATAGGTAATTAGTATTTTCCAGGCTATAGGTCTGGGTGGTTTCAAAAAATGTCAAAATTTTAGAAATTTCAAAAAATGCAAAATACTTTCTAGAGGGTGTGTCCGAATTAGAATGAAAAAAAATACGGTTAATCCAAAATTCAAAATAGTATTTTACAACTATAGTCTTGGTTTTCCAAAAAAAAATGTCAAAAATTTTCGAAAATTTCAAAAACTGCAAAAATACTTAATCTAGAGGGTGATGTCCGCGGAGTTATATGCAAAAATCCGTTCTTAATCCAAATTTCAAAATAGTGTTTTCCAAGACTATAGGGTCTTTGGTTTTCCAAAAATTCGTTAAAATTTTGGAATTTCAAAACTGCAAAAATCCTATCTAGGGGTGTGTGCCCCGATTTATAATGCAAAAAAAATCCGGTTTTTATAAATCAAAATTTCAAAATAGTATTTTCCAAGGCTATCGTCTTGATGGTTTCCAAAAAAATGGCAAAATTTTCGAAATTTCAAAAACTGAAAAAAAAATATATCTAGAGGGTGTGTACCGGAGGTATATGCCCAAAAAATCCGGTCTAATCCCCAAAATTTCAAAGTAGTGTTTTCAAGGCATTCTCCCATTTGTTTCAAAAAGTGTCAAATTTTCGAAATTTCAAAACTGCAAAAAAAATATTATCTAGAGGGTGTCCGGGATTTATAATGCCCAAAAAAAACCGGTCTAAAATCCAAAATTCAACAATAGTATTTTCCAAGGCTTTACAGTATGTTGGTTTACAAAAAAGTCAAAATTTTCGAAATTCAAAAAACTGAAAAAAAAAAAAATATATCTAGAGGGTGGCCGGGATTTGTAATGCAAGAAATCGGTCTAAATCCAAATTTAAAAAGTGTTTTCCAAGGCTAAAATAATAATTGTAAGAGGCCTTCGAAAGAGCCTTTTTAAGTTATAAGTTTATGATTGTTTTTATGAGTTAGTGTCCAGGATCCTGTCCATATTCTGCATGATTGATGGTATCGCTCACACTTTGTCGCATACTTGCATTCACACGAATCATTCGGTTGGTGAATTTTGCATTTTGCACATTTGTGATGATATCCGTGTGGTGCTAAACCTATGAATTCTGTGCCTTTGTGTTTGGTACTTTCCAGTCCACTCTCTGTTTACCATGGCATCTGAGGCGTAGAAATCTTCGTCGATCTCTTTTTCTGTCTGTTTCTTTTTTTCGATGACTTTCTTATATGGCTCCGTGCTGGCAGTAGTATCCTTTGCCTCAGGTCCACTAGGAAGAAGGTTCCTCTGGCTAACATATAGGCCATTCTATTTGGTGTGTATTTGCTTGCACCTAATGCCTTTTTTGATGAATCTTGGGTTTACTTTTTTCTAACCTCTTCCATATCGCTGGTCGATAGTTTCTCCCATATCAGTCTCATCCCGTAGGTGACGATCGGAGTGATCACTGATGCGAATAATTTCAGGGCTGTGACTAATTTTAACGATGTGATGTCTTTGATACTGCACATAGCTCTTATAGCATCTGCTGCTGCTCTTCCTGCACATGTGCGCTGAAAGAATTTGTTGTTATACTGACAAAAAAATCAGGTTCTCTAACCAAAATTTCAAAATAGTGTTTTCCAAGGCTATAGTTCTAGGTGGTTTTCCGAAAAATGTCAAATTTTCGAATTTCAAAAACTGCAAAAAATACTATCTTGAGGATGTGTCCGAATTTATAATGCAAAAAATCCGGTCCAAATCCAAAATTTCAAAATAGTGTTTTTTCAAGGCTATAGTCTTTGGTGATTTTCCAAAAAATGTCAAAATTTTCGAAATTTCCAAAAACTGCAAAAATACTATCTAGGAGGGTGTGTCCGCGATTTATAATGCAAGAAAATCCGGTCTAAATCCAAAATTTCAAAATAGTGTTTCCAAGGCTATAATCTTGCTGGTTTTCCAAAAAATGTCAAAATTTCGAAATTTCAAAAACTCTGCAAAAGTACTATCCAGAGAGTTTGTCCGGGATTTATATTGCCAAAAATCCGGTCTAAATCCAAAAATTTCAAAATAGTTGTTTCCAAGGCTATAGTCCTTGGTGGTTTTCAAAAAATGTCAAAATTTGTGGAAATTTGAAAAACTCCATAAATACTATCTAGAGGGTGTGTCCGGGATTTATAATGCAAAAAATCCGGTCTATATCCAAAATTTCAAAATTGTATTTTACAAGTCTATAGTCTTGTAGGTTTTTCCAAAAAATGTCAAAATTTCGAAATTTCAAAAACTGCAAAAATACTATCTAGAGGGTGTGTCCCTGGATTTATAATGCAAAAAATCCGGTCTTAATCCAAAATTTCAAAATAGTGTTTTCCGCAAGGCTATAGTCTTGGTTTCCCAAAAAATGTCAAAATTTTGGGAATTTCAAAAACTGCTAAAATACTATCTATGAGGGTGTTGTCCGCGATTTATAATGCAAAAAATCCGGTCCTAAATCCAAAAGTTCAAAATAGTGTTTTCCACAGGCTATAGTCTTGCTGGTTTTCCAAAAAAATGTCAAAATTTTCGAAATTTCAAAAAACTGCAAAAAATATCTATCTAGAGGGTGTGTCCGGGATTTATAATGGCAAAAAATCCGGTCTAAAAATCCAAAATTTCAAAATAACGTTTTCCAAAGCATTAGTCCTGGGTCGTTTTCTCCAAAAAGTGTCCAAAATTTTCGAAATTTCAAAACACTGCAAAAATACTATCTAGAGGGGTGTGTCCGGGATTTATAATGCAAAAAAATCCGGTCTAAAACCAAAATTTCAAAATAGGTGCTTTCCCAAGGCTTAATCTTGGTTTTCCAAAAAATGTCAAATTTTGGGGAATTTCAAAAACTGCGAAAATACTATCTAGAGGGTGTGTCCGCGATTTATAATGCAAACAAATCCGGTCTAAATCCAAATTTCAAAATAGTATTTTCCCAAGGCTATAGTCTTGTTCGTTTTCCAAAAAAATGTTCAAAATTTTTCGAAATTTCAAAAAACTGCAAAAATACTATCTAGAGGGTGTGTCCGGATTTATAATGCAAAAAATCCGGTCTCTAAATCCAAAATTTCAAAATAGTGTTTTTTCCAAGACTATAGTTTGGTTTTCCAAAAAATTGTTAAAATTTTGGGAATTTCAAAAACTCTGCAAAAATACTATCTAGAGGGTGTGTCCCCGATTTATAATGCGAAAAAAAATCCGGTCTAAATCCAAAATTTCAAAATAGTATTTTCTCCAAGGCTATAGTCTTGATTGTGTTTCCAAAAAAAAATGGCAAAATTTTCGAAATTTCAAAAACTGAAAAATACTATCTAGAGGGTGTGTCCGGGATTTATAATGCAAAAAATCCGGTCTAAATCCAAAATTTCAAAGTAGTGTTTTCCAAGGCATTAGTCCCGGTTGTTTTCCAAAAAGTGTCAAAATTTTCGAAATTTCAAAAACTGCAAAAATACTATCTAGAGGGTGTGTCCGGGATTTATAATGCAAAAAATCCGGTCTAAATCCAAAATTTCAAAATAGTATTTTCAAGAGCTACAGTATTGTTGGTTTTCCCAAAAAATGTCAAAATTTTCGAAATTTCAAAAACTGAAAAAAAATATCTAGAGGTGTGTGTCCGGGATTTTTAATGCAAAGAAATCCGGTCTAAATCCAAAATTTCAAAATAGTGTTTTCCAAGGCTAAAATAATAAATTGGGTAAGAGGCACTCGAAAGAGCATTAAGTTATAAGTTTATGATTTGTCTTTTATGAGTTCCGTTCAGTGATCCTGTCCATATTCTGCATTGATTGTAATGGTATCGCTCACAACTTTATTGGTCCGCATATCTTGCTTCACACGAATCATTCGGTTGGTGGAATTTTGCATTTTTGCACATTTTGTGATGATATCCGTGTGTTGCTAAAACCTATGATTCTGTGCCTTTGTGTTTGGTACTTCCAGTCCACTCTCTGTTTACCATAACATGGGCATCTGAGGCGTAGAATCATTCGTTCGATCTCTTTTTCTGTCTGTTTCTTTTTTTCGATGACTTTCTTATATGGCTCCGTTGCTGGCAGTAGTATCCTTGTCCATCAGGTCCAACTAGGAAGAAGGTTCCTCTGGCTAACATATAGGCCATTCTATTTGGTGTGTATTTGCTTGCACCTAATGGCTTTTTGATGAATCTTTGTGGTTATTACTTTTTCTAACCTCCTCCATATCGCTGGTCGATAGGTTTTCTCCCATATCAGGTTCTATCCCGTAGGTGACGATCGGAGTGATACATCACTGATGCGAATAATTTCATGGCTGTGACTAATTTTAACGATGATTGATGTCTTTGATACTGCACATAGCTCTTATAGCTGCTGCTGCTCTCTCCTGCACATGTGCGCTGAAAGACTTTGTTGGTTATACTGCAAAAAATCAGGTCTCTAACCAAAATTTCAAAATAGTGTTTTTCCAAGGCTATAGTCTAGGTGGTTTTCCGAAAAATGTCAAAATTTTCGAAATTTCAAAAACTGCAAAAAAATACTATCTTGAGGATGTGTCCGGAATTTATAATGCAAAAAAATCCGGTCTAAATCCAAAATTTCAAAATAGTTTTTTTCAAGGCTATAGTCTTGGTGATTTTCCAAAAAATAGGTCAAAATTTTCGAAAATTTCAAAAACTGCAAAAAATACTATCTAGAGGGTGTGTTCCGCGATTTATAATGCAAGAAATCCGGTCTAAAATCCAAAATTTCAAAATAGTTTTTTCCAAGGCTTATAATCTTGCTGGTTTTTCCAAAAAATGTCAAAATTTCGAAATTTCAAAAACTGCAAAAGTACTATCCAAGAGTATTGTCCGGGATTTATATTGCCAAAAATCCGGTCTAAATCCAAAATTTCAAAATAGTGTATTCCAAGGCTATAGTCTTGGTGGTTTTCAAAAATGTCCAAAATTTTGGAAATTTGAAAAAACTCCATAAATACTATCTAGAGGGTGTGTCCGGGATTTATAATGCAAAAAATCCGGTCTATATCCAAAATTTTCAAAATTGTATTTTACAAGTCTATAGTCTTGTAGGTGTTTTCCAAAAAATGTCAAAATTTTTCGAAATTTCAAAAACTCGCAAAAATACTATCTAGAGTGGTGTTTGTCCTGGAATTTATAATGCAAAAAATCCGGTTCTTAATCCAAAATTTCAAAATAGTGTTTTCCAAGGCTATAGTCTTGGTTTTCCAAAAAAATGTCAAAATTTTGGGAATTTCAAAAACTGCTAAAATACTATCTAGAGGGTGTGTCCGCGATTTTATAATGCAAAAATCCGGGTCACTAAATCCAAAATTTCAAATAATAGTGTTTTTCCAAGGCTATATATCCTTGCTGGTTTTCCAAAAAATGTCAAAATTTTTCGAAATTTCAAAAAACGACCAAAATACTATCTAGAGGGTGTGTCCGGGATTGATAATGCACAAAAAATCCGGTACTAAATCCAAAAATTTCAAAATAACATTTTCCAAAGCATTAGTCCTGGTCGTTTTCCAAAAAAGTGTCAAAAATTTTCGAAATTTCAAAAAACTGCAAAAATACTATCTAGAGGGTGTGTCTCCGGGATTTATAATGCAAAAAAATCCGGTCTAAAAACCAAAATTTCAAAATAGTGCTTTCCAAGCTATAATCTTGGTTTTCCCAAAAAATGTCAAAATTTTGGGAATTTCAAAACTGCGAAATACTATCTAGAGAGGGTGTGTCCGCGATTTATAATGCACAAAAATCCGGTCTAATCCCAAATTTTCAAAATAGTATTTTCCAGGCTATAGAGTCTTGCTGGTTTTCCAAAAAAAATGTCAAAATTTTCGAAATTTTCAAAAACTGCAAAAATACTATCTAGAGGATGTATCCGGGATTTTGTAATGCAAAAAATCCGTATAAATCACAAAATTTGAAAATAGTGTTTTCCAAGGCTATAGTCTTGGCGATTTTCAAAAAAAATGTCAAAATTTTCGAAATTTCAAAAACTGAAAAATACTATCTAGAGGCTGTGTCCGGGATTTATAATGCCAAAAAATCCGGTCTAAAACCAAAATTTCAAAATAGTGTTTTTCCAAGGCTATAGTCTAGGTGGTGTTTCCAAAAAATGTCAAAATTTTCCAAATTATAAAAACTGCAAAAATACTATCTAGAGGGTGTGTCCGGGTTTTATAATGCAAAAAAATCCGGGTCTAAATCCAAAATTTCAAAATAGTGTTTTTCAAGGCCATAGTCTTGGTGATTTTCCAAAAAAATGTCAATTTTTTCGAAATTTCAAAAACTGGAAAAATACTATGTAGAGGGTGTGTCCGCGATTTATAATGCAAATAAAAATCCGGTCTAAATCCAAATTTCAAAATAGTATTTTCCACGGATATAATCTTGCTGGTTTTCCAAAAAAGGTCAAAATTTTCGAAATTTCAAAAACTGCAAAAATACTATCAGAGAGGTTGTGTCCGGGATTTATACTGCCAAAAATCCCGGTCTTAATCCAAAATTTCAAAATAGTAATTTCCAAGGGCTATAGTCTTGGTGGTTTTCAAAAAATGTCAAAAGTTTTCGAAATTTCAAAAACTGCAAAAATACTATCTAGAGATGGTGTGTCCAAGAATTATAATGCAAGAAGAATCAGGTCTAAATCCAAATTTCAAAATAGTATTTTCCAAGGCTACAGTGTTGTTGGTTTTTTCCAAAAAATGTCAAAATTTTCGAAATTTCAAAAACTGAAAAAATACTATCTAGAGGGGTGTGTGTTCTGTTTTTTCCAAAAATGTAAAATTTTGGTAATTTCAAAAACTGCAAAACTACTATCTAGAGGGTGTGTCCGGGATTTATAATGCAAAAAATCCGGTCTAAATCCAAAATTTCAAAATAGTGTTTTCCAAGGAATTGTCTTGTGTTCCAAAAATGTCAAAATTTTGGAAATTTCAAAAACTGCAAAAATACTATCTAGAGGGTGTGTCCGGGATTTATAATGCAAAAAATCCGGTCTAAATCCAAAATTTCAAAATAGTATTTTCCAAGGCTATAGTCTTGCTGGTTATCCAAAAAATGTCAAAATTTTCGAAATTTCAAAAACTGCAAAAATACTATCTAGAGGGTGTGTCCGGGATTTATAATGCAAAAAATCCGGTCTAAATCCAAAATTTCAAAATAGTGTTTTCCAAGACTATAGTCTTGGTTTTCCAAAAATGTCAAAATTTTGGGAATTTCAAAAACTGCAAAAATACTATCTAGAGGGTGTGTCCCCGATTTATAATGCAAAAAATCCGGTCTAAATCCAAAATTTCAAAATAGTATTTTCCAAGGCTATAGTCTTGATGGTTTTCAAAAAAATGGCAAAATTTTCGAAATTTCAAAAACTGCAAAAATACTATCTGGAGGGTGTGTCCGGGATTTATAATGCAAAAAATCCGGTCTAAATCCAAAATTTCAAAGTAGTGTTTTCCAAGGCATTAGTCCTATTTGTTTTCCAAAAAGTGTCAAAATTTTCGAAATTTCAAAAACTGCAATAATATTATCTAGAGGGTGTGTCCGGCATTTATAATGCAAAAAATCCGGTCTAAATCCAAAATTTCAAAATTGTGTTTTCCAACGCTATAGTCTTGGTGGTTTTCCAAAAAATGTCAAAATTTTGGAAATTTCAAAAACTGCAAAAATACTATCTAGAGGGTGTGTCCGGGATTTATAATGCAAAAAATCCGGTCTAAATCCAAAATTTCAAAATTGTGTTTTCCAAGGCTATAATAATAAATTGGTAAGAGGCACTCGAAAGAGCATTAAGTTATAAGTTTATGATTTGTCTTTTATGAGTTCGTTCAGTGATCCTGTCCATATTCTGCATTGATTGTAATGGTATCGCTCACACTTTTGGTCGCATATCTTGCATTCACACGAATCATTCGGTTGGTGGAATTTTGCATTTTTGAACATTTTGTGATGATATCCGTGTGTTGCTAAACCTATGATTCTGTGCCTTTGTGTTTGGTTACTTCCAGTCCACTCTCTGTTTTCCATGGCATCTGAGGCGTAGAAATCTTCGTCGATCTCTTTTTCTGTCTGTTTCTTTTTTTCGATGACTTTCTTATATGGCTCCGTTGCTGGCAGTAGTATCCTTTGCCTCAGGTCCTCTAGGAAGAAGGTTCCTCTGGCTAACATATAGGCCATTCTATTTGGTGTGTATTTGCTTGCACCTAATGCCTTTTTGATGAATCTTGGTTTTACTTTTTCTAACCTCTCCATATCGCTGGTCGATAGTTTCTCCCATATCAGTTCTATCCCGTAGGTGACGATCGGGGTGATCACTGATGCGAATAATTTCATGGCTGTGACTAATTTTAACGATGTGATGTCTTTGATACTGCACATAGCTCTTATAGCTGCTGATGCTCTCTCCTGCACATGTGCGCTGAAAGACTTTGTTGTTATACTGCAAAAAATTAGGTCTCTAACCAAAATTTCAAAATAGTGTTTTCCAAGGCTATAGTCTAGGTGGTTTTCCGAAAAATGTCAAAATTTTCGAAATTTCAAAAACTGCAAAAATACTCTCTTGAGGGTGTGTCCGGGATTTATACTGCCAAAAATCCGGTCTAAATCCAAAATTTCAAAATAGTATTTTCCAAGGCTATAGTCTGGGTGGTTTTCAAAAAATGTCAAAATTTTCGAAATTTCAAAAAATGCAAAAATACTTTCTAGAGGGTGTGTCCGGAATTTATAATGCAAAAAATACGGTCTAAATCCAAAATTTCAAAATAGTATTTTACAAGTCTATAGTCTTGTTGGTTTTCCAAAAACTGTCAAAATTTTCGAAATTTCAGAAACTGCAAAAATACTACCTAGACGGTGTGTCCGGAATTTATAATGCAAAAAATCCGGTCTACATCCAAAATTTCAAAATAGTGTTTTTCAAGGCTATAGTCTTGGTGATTTTCCAAAAAATGTCAAAATTTTCGAAATTTCAAAAACTGGAAAGATACTATCTAGAGGGTGTGTCCGGGATTTATAATGCAAAAAATCCGGTCTAAATCCAAAATTTCAAAATAGTATTTTCCAAGGCTAGAGTCTTGCTGGTTTTCCAAAAAATGTAAAAATTTTCGAAATTTCAAAAACTGCAAAAATTCTATCCAGAGGATGTGTCCGGGATTTATACTGCCAAAAATCCGGTCTAAATCCAAAATTTCAAAATAGTATTTTCCAAGGCTATAGTCTTGGTGGTTTTCAAAAAATGTCAAAATTTTCGAAATTTAAAAAACTGCAAAAATACTATCTAGGGGTTGTGTCCGGGATTTATAATGCAAAAAATCCGGTCTAAATCCAAAATTTCAAAATAGTGTTTTCCAAGTCTTGGTTTTCCAAAAAATGTCAAAATTTTGGAAATTTCAAAAACTGCAAAAATACTATCTAGAGGGTGTGTCCGGGATTTATAATGCAAAAAATCCGGTCTAAATCCAAAATTTGAAAATAGTGTTTTCCAAAAAATGTCAAAATTTTGGAAATTTCAAAAACTGCAAAAATACTATCTAGAGGGTGTGTCCGCGATTTATAATGCAAAAAATCCGGTCTAAATCCAAAATTTCAAAATAGTATTTTCCAAGGCTATAATCTTGCTGGTTTTCCAAAAAAATGTCAAAATTTTCGAAATTTCAAAAACTGCAAAAATACTTTCTAGAGAGTGTTTCCGGGATTTATAATGCAAAAAATCCGGTCTAAATCCAAAATTTCACAGTAGTGTTTTCCAAGGGATTAGTCCTGGTGATTTTCTAAAAAGTGTCAATATTTTCGAAATTTCAAAAACTGCAAAAATACTATCTAGAGGGTGTGTCCGGGATTTATAATGCAAAAAATCCGGTCTAAATCCAAAATTTCAAAATAATGTTTTCCAAAGCATTAGTCCTGGTGGTTTTCCAAAAAGTGTCAAAATTTTCGAAATTTCAAAAACTGCAAAAATACTATCTACAGGGTGTGTCAGGGATTTATAATGCAAAAAAATCCGGTCTAAATCCAAAATTTCAAAACAGTATTTTCCGAGGCTATAGTCTTGGTGGTTGTCCTAAAAATGTCAAAATTTTCGAAATTTCAAAAACTGCAAAAATACTATCTAGGGTGTGTATCCGGGATTTATAATGCAAAATATCCGGTCTAAATCCAAAATTTCAAAATAGTGTTTTCCAAGGCATTAGTCCTGGTGGTTTTACAAAAAATGTCAAAATTTTCGAAATTTCAAAAACTGCAAAAATACTCTCTAGAGGGTGTGTCCGGGATTTATAATGCAAAAAATCCGGTCTAAATCCAAAATTTCAAAATAGTGTTTTCTGAATGTAGTCTTGGTGGTAAGGCCCTGCGGCTAGCCAAATTAATGACAAGCGGTGAGCAATTCCTTTTGACTCTCCAGGATGTCCTAGAAAGGAGAGCCCCGGGTTCCTGCTTAAGCATTAGCCCCGGTGTAAATTAGAAAATGAATAAGTACCGATATGATAATAAATTAAAACGATAACCATCATTCTAACCTGCATGGTAGCGACGATGTGCTCCGACTAGTATGTGAATTCGTAATTTTGAATATGGCGCTTGTGGCCGTCAGCCAATCAGAGGCTGGTGATTTTTTGAAGCTTAATTTTTTGTATTAATTTATTAGGATATCATGTTCGAGTGATATCCATGGTGTTCTTAATGCTTGTTTAAATCTAATACCGAGATATTATTAGTTTAATTTAATTTAAAATATATTATTGTCACGAATTTGTATTAGCCATTCGCGTGGCTGTCTGGGGATGCCACGCCCCTTTTTTGAAAAAGTGTTATTTTGGACGATTCGAAATATATAATTGATGTTATTTCGATTCTGTGATATATTATGTGGTCCATGAATGCATTTGACGTGTTTTCAATTAAGTTTGATTATTTAAAGTGCCTAAAACGCAGTCGTGTCTCTGAGCCAATCCGGAGGCTGTGTGATATTGCCACGCCTATTTCGCGGTTTCTCGCGAGTTTGTACATTAGCAGCCCAAAGTCGATCCAGAGAAGTTGTGCACCCTATGATGGAATATAGAAGTCCGAAAAAACCAGCGCCAAGTCGAAATGAAATCTTTCTCATCCTCTTTACCCGGCTCAGTGAAAATTGGGATTGAAATTTACTGGTGGGAGCTAGGGGACCACTCCGGCATTCGCCTTCACGCTAAGGAAACCACCAGAAACCTTTAGCAGAGTGGTTATCTGTAAAAGAAATGATAATTATATTTATTATATTTCTAATGATATTCTATGACACAGGATGATGCCCATCGGTCATCCGTTGCGCCACGTGCCATAGATGTGTAATTTTTAAAGTTAGAGGTATAATTTCGTTAAATAGCCCATTAATTTTGATTTAGAATAGTTATGGGATTTATATTTACTGGTGGAATCAAGGGGCCTACTCCGATATTTATCTTAGCGCTAAGGAAACCACCGAAACCTTAGCAGAGTAGGTTTGAAGTTAGTGAGAATGATCGAAATATGGCCAAATCGGTCGGGCCTTCCAGCTTTTTAGAGGTGATTAGCTGGTTTTTCACCTGTTTATAGTTAATTAGGACGGTTCTTATAGGCGAATAGCCGTCAAAATCACCTGGTATGTCGATATTCAGGAGTATATGTCAGACATTATTTGTGTCTATGCGATCTTTTACTGTGTTTGCCTACGACAGGCCATTCAGGTATTGTCTGCCTGGGTGGACGATTTCTAAAGATCACTTCTTCCATGGGGGATAGAAATCCACTACATGACTGTGTGTCGGACTTTTCGGAGGAAAGTTGAAGTCCTCCTGTTGTCTTCGGCTTTTGGTTTCCCAGTAGGGTTTATATTAATATCCCAACTGTCAATTTCACCGTTCGCCGCAGCCGCTGGTCAGGGTAAGGTTAAAGGAACCTGATCTCTGTTCCTGATTAAGTTGATCAAGAAGTTGGCTAACAATATCGCCAAATTTGTGCATGAGATTTGAGTCATGCGGATATGTTGGGGCAGTTGTTCCCAGCATAGGCATTCTGATGGAGTGCCTATCAATTTATTATCCTTCCTCACTGGGTTTATTGATGCCTGACACTTTTTATCTGCTCTGGGCAATATTTTCAGTTTGTGTTTCCTGATCAGTAATGTATATGACATTTTGCTGATCGTCAACGATTCCTCCTCTGGCTGAGAGGGAACCGGTTTCATGTCCTGAGAGTTGAACTCAGGTTCTTTGCTATTAGGAACTCCAGTTTTTCCTAGAGTTTCTATTTTTCCTTTTCCGTGATTTTCTGGCTCTCAGATCGAGGAGCGGCTGGCTCGACTCTAGCTGGAGCTGTTAGTCTTTCCACAGCAGGAGCAGATGGCTCAACTGGAACTGTTTCAGACCGTTGGGTTGCAGTTTGAGTTGCACGTCGATAGAGCTCTATTTTAACTTTGTAATAATAGAGTCTTCTTATTTTCAAGACCTCGCAGACTGTGGAGTCATCCACCAAGACTGCCATAAACATTGGCAGCGGGCCGTTGGTCCTTCCGGATGTCATATTGACTACTTTCAGGGCCGTGAACCCGAGACTTTTTAGGTCTTCTTGGATCAGTGATGGATCCACGTGGGAGTCTATGCCTTTTATCACTATCTTTTTTGTAGCGATGTGATTTTTTTTTGATACCTTCGCTATAAGGTATCTGACGCCGCTGCAGGAGCTGTACGTATTTATTATGGGCTGACAGTGAGGTCAGTCGAACCCTATTTCCCACCCTAGTGACCTCACAAGTTAATGTGAGAGGGTAGTGATTGTTAAACACTCTGTTAACAGCTGCCAGGTCCGCAGAAAATTCTCTACGGATGAGCAGGGAAGGAGGTTTTGTTACGCTTTCGCGCTGGTTCGGTGTCCCTGGACCTCCGGTGGGCCCCTCGCTAATTTGCGGGGAAGCCACCGGAGGTTAGAGCGACAGTCAGTTTTGAACCATTTTTTTTCGACAGTTGCTGCTGGCGATTTAGTTGTCGGAGAGACTTGTTTACTTATTTCGGACAGCCGTTGCTCGCTGCCGTATTTGGATTCGAGGATTGATTACTTTTCGTATTATTTGCGCGTACGAGTCGCGATTGGGGGAGTCTTTGAAGACTTTCCTGTAGATTTTCCATTCCTAGCCATGTTGGAGCGTTCTTTGGAGTTTTGTTTGCAGGAATTTTGTGGTTGACCGGTAGGGAGTTGCCCTGTCAAAGACCCTGGGATCTGGGCCGAGCCTGGGGCCGGACGGGAAAGGCCTAGTGCCTTTTTAGGAATTAGGTACTAACCAGGATGAGGGAGTATGATAGAACGCTCGACCTGAAAAGGAATCTGTCGAGACAAGTTTTGCTTTAGCCGCGCATGCGCAGGCCAGATTTTTAGAAGCGGGAGTCGTTTCTCCAGCTCGGTAGCCGATGAGACGACTATGCTGCGAAGGCAGCGCTGCTGCGGGATACGCCACTGTAGACTCCCACCCGCTGCTGCCAGGAGAACCTCTCTCTTCCGCTGCTGACGCTCGAATCCTCTCTGGTCTCTAATGGTCTGGTCTAGTGTTTTCCAAGGCTGTAGTCTAGGTGGTTTTCCAAAAAATGTCAAAATTTTCGAAATTTCAAAAACTGCAAAAATACTATCTAGAGGGTGTGTCCGGGATTTATAATGCAAAAAATCCGGTCTAAATCCAAAATTTCAAAATTAGTGTTTTCCAAGGCTATAGTCTTGGTGGTTTTCCAAAAATGTCAAAATTTTCGAAATTTCAAAAACTGCAAAAATACTATCTAGAGGGTGTGTCCGGGATTTATAATGCAAAAAATCCGGTCTAAATCCAAAATTTCAAAATAGTGTTTTCCAAGGCTATAGTCTTGGTGGTTTTCCAAAAAAATGTCAAAATTTTCGAAATTTCAAAAACTGCAAAAATACTATCTAGAGGGTGTGTCCGGGATTTATAATGCAAAAAATCCGGTCTAAATCCAAAATTTCAAAATAGTGTTTTCCAAGGCTATAGTCTTGGTGGTTTTCCAAAAAATGTCAAAATTTTCGAAATTTCAAAAACTGCAAAAATACTATCTAGAGGGTGTGTCCGGGATTTATAATGCAAAAAATCCGGTCTAAATCCAAAATTTCAAAATAGTGTTTTCCAAGGCTTATAGTCTTGGTGGTTTTCCAAAAAATGTCAAAATTTTCGAAATTTCAAAAACTGCAAAAATACTATCTAGAGGGTGTGTCCGGGATTTATAATGCAAAAAATCCGGTCTAAATCCAAAATTTCAAAATAGTGTTTTCCAAGGCTATAGTCTTGGTGGTTTTCCAAAAAATGTCAAAATTTTCGAAATTTCAAAAACTGCAAAAATACTATCTAGAGGGTGTGTCCGGGATTTATAATGCAAAAAATCCGGTCTAAATCCAAAATTTCAAAATAGTGTTTTCCAAGGCTATAGTCTTGGTGGTTTTTCCAAAAAATGTCAAAATTTTCGAAATTTCAAAAACTGCAAAAATACTATCTAGAGGGTGTGTCCGGGATTTATAATGCAAAAAATCCGGTCTAAATCCAAAATTTCAAAATAGTGTTTTCCAAGGCTATAGTCTTGGTGGTTTTCCAAAAAATGTCAAAATTTTCGAAATTTCAAAAACTGCAAAAATACTATCTAGAGGGTGTGTCCGGGATTTATAATGCAAAAAATCCGGTCTAAATCCAAAATTTCAAAATAGTGTTTTCCAAGGCTATAGTCTTGGTGGTTTTCCAAAAAATGTCAAAATTTTCGAAATTTCAAAAACTGCAAAAATACTATCTAGAGGGTGTGTCCGGGATTTATAATGCAAAAAATCCGGTCTAAATCCAAAATTTCAAAATAGTGTTTTCCAAGGCTATAGTCTTGGTGGTTTTCCAAAAAATGTCAAAATTTTCGAAATTTCAAAAACTGCAAAAATACTATCTAGAGGGTGTGTCCGGGATTTATAATGCAAAAAATCCGGTCTAAATCCAAAATTTCAAAATAGTGTTTTCCAAGGCTATAGTCTTGGTGGTTTTCCAAAAAATGTCAAAATTTTCGAAATTTCAAAAACTGCAAAAATACTATCTAGAGGGTGTGTCCGGGATTTATAATGCAAAAAATCCGGTCTAAATCCAAAATTTCAAAATAGTGTTTTCCAAGGCTATAGTCTTGGTGGTTTTCCAAAAAATGTCAAAATTTTCGAAATTTCAAAAACTGCAAAAATACTATCTAGAGGGTGTGTCCGGGATTTATAATGCAAAAAATCCGGTCTAAATCCAAAATTTCAAAATAGTGTTTTCCAAGGCTATAGTCTTGGTGGTTTTCCAAAAAATGTCAAAATTTTCGAAATTTCAAAAACTGCAAAAATACTATCTAGAGGGTGTGTCCGGGATTTATAATGCAAAAAATCCGGTCTAAATCCAAAATTTCAAAATAGTGTTTTCCAAGGCTATAGTCTTGGTGGTTTTCCAAAAAATGTCAAAATTTTCGAAATTTCAAAAACTGCAAAAATACTATCTAGAGGGTGTGTCCGGGATTTATAATGCAAAAAATCCGGTCTAAATCCAAAATTTCAAAATAGTGTTTTCCAAGGCTATAGTCTTGGTGGTTTTCCAAAAAATGTCAAAATTTTCGAAATTTCAAAAACTGCAAAAATACTATCTAGAGGGTGTGTCCGGGATTTATAATGCAAAAAATCCGGTCTAAATCCAAAATTTCAAAATAGTGTTTTCCAAGGCTATAGTCTTGGTGGTTTTCCAAAAAATGTCAAAATTTTCGAAATTTCAAAAACTGCAAAAATACTATCTAGAGGGTGTGTCCGGGATTTATAATGCAAAAAATCCGGTCTAAATCCAAAATTTCAAAATAGTGTTTTCCAAGGCTATAGTCTTGGTGGTTTTCCAAAAAATGTCAAAATTTTCGAAATTTCAAAAACTGCAAAAATACTATCTAGAGGGTGTGTCCGGGATTTATAATGCAAAAAATCCGGTCTAAATCCAAAATTTCAAAATAGTGTTTTCCAAGGCTATAGTCTTGGTGGTTTTCCAAAAAATGTCAAAATTTTCGAAATTTCAAAAACTGCAAAAATACTATCTAGAGGGTGTGTCCGGGATTTATAATGCAAAAAATCCGGTCTAAATCCAAAATTTCAAAATAGTGTTTTCCAAGGCTATAGTCTTGGTGGTTTTCCAAAAAATGTCAAAATTTTCGAAATTTCAAAAACTGCAAAAATACTATCTAGAGGGTGTGTCCGGGATTTATAATGCAAAAAATCCGGTCTAAATCCAAAATTTCAAAATAGTGTTTTCCAAGGCTATAGTCTTGGTGGTTTTCCAAAAAATGTCAAAATTTTCGAAATTTCAAAAACTGCAAAAATACTATCTAGAGGGTGTGTCCGGGATTTATAATGCAAAAAATCCGGTCTAAATCCAAAATTTCAAAATAGTGTTTTCCAAGGCTATAGTCTTGGTGGTTTTCCAAAAAATGTCAAAATTTTCGAAATTTCAAAAACTGCAAAAATACTATCTAGAGGGTGTGTCCGGGATTTATAATGCAAAAAATCCGGTCTAAATCCAAAATTTCAAAATAGTGTTTTCCAAGGCTATAGTCTTGGTGGTTTTCCAAAAAATGTCAAAATTTTCGAAATTTCAAAAACTGCAAAAATACTATCTAGAGGGTGTGTCCGGGATTTATAATGCAAAAAATCCGGTCTAAATCCAAAATTTCAAAATAGTGTTTTCCAAGGCTATAGTCTTGGTGGTTTTCCAAAAAATGTCAAAATTTTCGAAATTTCAAAAACTGCAAAAATACTATCTAGAGGGTGTGTCCGGGATTTATAATGCAAAAAATCCGGTCTAAATCCAAAATTTCAAAATAGTGTTTTCCAAGGCTATAGTCTTGGTGGTTTTCCAAAAAATGTCAAAATTTTCGAAATTTCAAAAACTGCAAAAATACTATCTAGAGGGTGTGTCCGGGATTTATAATGCAAAAAATCCGGTCTAAATCCAAAATTTCAAAATAGTGTTTTCCAAGGCTATAGTCTTGGTGGTTTTCCAAAAAATGTCAAAATTTTCGAAATTTCAAAAACTGCAAAAATACTATCTAGAGGGTGTGTCCGGGATTTATAATGCAAAAAATCCGGTCTAAATCCAAAATTTCAAAATAGTGTTTTCCAAGGCTATAGTCTTGGTGGTTTTCCAAAAAATGTCAAAATTTTCGAAATTTCAAAAACTGCAAAAATACTATCTAGAGGGTGTGTCCGGGATTTATAATGCAAAAAATCCGGTCTAAATCCAAAATTTCAAAATAGTGTTTTCCAAGGCTATAGTCTTGGTGGTTTTCCAAAAAATGTCAAAATTTTCGAAATTTCAAAAACTGCAAAAATACTATCTAGAGGGTGTGTCCGGGATTTATAATGCAAAAAATCCGGTCTAAATCCAAAATTTCAAAATAGTGTTTTCCAAGGCTATAGTCTTGGTGGTTTTCCAAAAAATGTCAAAATTTTCGAAATTTCAAAAACTGCAAAAATACTATCTAGAGGGTGTGTCCGGGATTTATAATGCAAAAAATCCGGTCTAAATCCAAAATTTCAAAATAGTGTTTTCCAAGGCTATAGTCTTGGTGGTTTTCCAAAAAATGTCAAAATTTTCGAAATTTCAAAAACTGCAAAAATACTATCTAGAGGGTGTGTCCGGGATTTATAATGCAAAAAATCCGGTCTAAATCCAAAATTTCAAAATAGTGTTTTCCAAGGCTATAGTCTTGGTGGTTTTCCAAAAAATGTCAAAATTTTCGAAATTTCAAAAACTGCAAAAATACTATCTAGAGGGTGTGTCCGGGATTTATAATGCAAAAAATCCGGTCTAAATCCAAAATTTCAAAATAGTGTTTTCCAAGGCTATAGTCTTGGTGGTTTTCCAAAAAATGTCAAAATTTTCGAAATTTCAAAAACTGCAAAAATACTATCTAGAGGGTGTGTCCGGGATTTATAATGCAAAAAATCCGGTCTAAATCCAAAATTTCAAAATAGTGTTTTCCAAGGCTATAGTCTTGGTGGTTTTCCAAAAAATGTCAAAATTTTCGAAATTTCAAAAACTGCAAAAATACTATCTAGAGGGTGTGTCCGGGATTTATAATGCAAAAAATCCGGTCTAAATCCAAAATTTCAAAATAGTGTTTTCCAAGGCTATAGTCTTGGTGGTTTTCCAAAAAATGTCAAAATTTTCGAAATTTCAAAAACTGCAAAAATACTATCTAGAGGGTGTGTCCGGGATTTATAATGCAAAAAATCCGGTCTAAATCCAAAATTTCAAAATAGTGTTTTCCAAGGCTATAGTCTTGGTGGTTTTCCAAAAAATGTCAAAATTTTCGAAATTTCAAAAACTGCAAAAATACTATCTAGAGGGTGTGTCCGGGATTTATAATGCAAAAAATCCGGTCTAAATCCAAAATTTCAAAATAGTGTTTTCCAAGGCTATAGTCTTGGTGGTTTTCCAAAAAATGTCAAAATTTTCGAAATTTCAAAAACTGCAAAAATACTATCTAGAGGGTGTGTCCGGGATTTATAATGCAAAAAATCCGGTCTAAATCCAAAATTTCAAAATAGTGTTTTCCAAGGCTATAGTCTTGGTGGTTTTCCAAAAAATGTCAAAATTTTCGAAATTTCAAAAACTGCAAAAATACTATCTAGAGGGTGTGTCCGGGATTTATAATGCAAAAAATCCGGTCTAAATCCAAAATTTCAAAATAGTGTTTTCCAAGGCTATAGTCTTGGTGGTTTTCCAAAAAATGTCAAAATTTTCGAAATTTCAAAAACTGCAAAAATACTATCTAGAGGGTGTGTCCGGGATTTATAATGCAAAAAATCCGGTCTAAATCCAAAATTTCAAAATAGTGTTTTCCAAGGCTATAGTCTTGGTGGTTTTCCAAAAAATGTCAAAATTTTCGAAATTTCAAAAACTGCAAAAATACTATCTAGAGGGTGTGTCCGGGATTTATAATGCAAAAAATCCGGTCTAAATCCAAAATTTCAAAATAGTGTTTTCCAAGGCTATAGTCTTGGTGGTTTTCCAAAAAATGTCAAAATTTTCGAAATTTCAAAAACTGCAAAAATACTATCTAGAGGGTGTGTCCGGGATTTATAATGCAAAAAATCCGGTCTAAATCCAAAATTTCAAAATAGTGTTTTCCAAGGCTATAGTCTTGGTGGTTTTCCAAAAAATGTCAAAATTTTCGAAATTTCAAAAACTGCAAAAATACTATCTAGAGGGTGTGTCCGGGATTTATAATGCAAAAAATCCGGTCTAAATCCAAAATTTCAAAATAGTGTTTTCCAAGGCTATAGTCTTGGTGGTTTTCCAAAAAATGTCAAAATTTTCGAAATTTCAAAAACTGCAAAAATACTATCTAGAGGGTGTGTCCGGGATTTATAATGCAAAAAATCCGGTCTAAATCCAAAATTTCAAAATAGTGTTTTCCAAGGCTATATAGTCTTGGTGGTTTTCCAAAAAATGTCAAAATTTTCGAAATTTCAAAAACTGCAAAAATACTATCTAGAGGGTGTGTCCGGGATTTATAATGCAAAAAATCCGGTCTAAATCCAAAATTTCAAAATAGTGTTTTCCAAGGCTATAGTCTTGGTGGTTTTCCAAAAAATGTCAAAATTTTCGAAATTTCAAAAACTGCAAAAATACTATCTAGAGGGTGTGTCCGGGATTTATAATGCAAAAAATCCGGTCTAAATCCAAAATTTCAAAATAGTGTTTTCCAAGGCTATAGTCTTGGTGGTTTTCCAAAAAATGTCAAAATTTTCGAAATTTCAAAAACTGCAAAAATACTATCTAGAGGGTGTGTCCGGGATTTATAATGCAAAAAATCCGGTCTAAATCCAAAATTTCAAAATAGTGTTTTCCAAGGCTATAGTCTTGGTGGTTTTCCAAAAAATGTCAAAATTTTCGAAATTTCAAAAACTGCAAAAATACTATCTAGAGGGTGTGTCCGGGATTTATAATGCAAAAAATCCGGTCTAAATCCAAAATTTCAAAATAGTGTTTTCCAAGGCTATAGTCTTGGTGGTTTTCCAAAAAATGTCAAAATTTTCGAAATTTCAAAAACTGCAAAAATACTATCTAGAGGGTGTGTCCGGGATTTATAATGCAAAAAATCCGGTCTAAATCCAAAATTTCAAAATAGTGTTTTCCAAGGCTATAGTCTTGGTGGTTTTCCAAAAAATGTCAAAATTTTCGAAATTTCAAAAACTGCAAAAATACTATCTAGAGGGTGTGTCCGGGATTTATAATGCAAAAAATCCGGTCTAAATCCAAAATTTCAAAATAGTGTTTTCCAAGGCTATAGTCTTGGTGGTTTTCCAAAAAATGTCAAAATTTTCGAAATTTCAAAAACTGCAAAAATACTATCTAGAGGGTGTGTCCGGGATTTATAATGCAAAAAATCCGGTCTAAATCCAAAATTTCAAAATAGTGTTTTCCAAGGCTATAGTCTTGGTGGTTTTCCAAAAAATGTCAAAATTTTCGAAATTTCAAAAACTGCAAAAATACTATCTAGAGGGTGTGTCCGGGATTTATAATGCAAAAAATCCGGTCTAAATCCAAAATTTCAAAATAGTGTTTTCCAAGGCTATAGTCTTGGTGGTTTTCCAAAAAATGTCAAAATTTTCGAAATTTCAAAAACTGCAAAAATACTATCTAGAGGGTGTGTCCGGGATTTATAATGCAAAAAATCCGGTCTAAATCCAAAATTTCAAAATAGTGTTTTCCAAGGCTATAGTCTTGGTGGTTTTCCAAAAAATGTCAAAATTTTCGAAATTTCAAAAACTGCAAAAATACTATCTAGAGGGTGTGTCCGGGATTTATAATGCAAAAAATCCGGTCTAAATCCAAAATTTCAAAATAGTGTTTTCCAAGGCTATAGTCTTGGTGGTTTTCCAAAAAATGTCAAAATTTTCGAAATTTCAAAAACTGCAAAAATACTATCTAGAGGGTGTGTCCGGGATTTATAATGCAAAAAATCCGGTCTAAATCCAAAATTTCAAAATAGTGTTTTCCAAGGCTATAGTCTTGGTGGTTTTCCAAAAAATGTCAAAATTTTCGAAATTTCAAAAACTGCAAAAATACTATCTAGAGGGTGTGTCCGGGATTTATAATGCAAAAAATCCGGTCTAAATCCAAAATTTCAAAATAGTGTTTTCCAAGGCTATAGTCTTGGTGGTTTTCCAAAAAATGTCAAAATTTTCGAAATTTCAAAAACTGCAAAAATACTATCTAGAGGGTGTGTCCGGGATTTATAATGCAAAAAATCCGGTCTAAATCCAAAATTTCAAAATAGTGTTTTCCAAGGCTATAGTCTTGGTGGTTTTCCAAAAAATGTCAAAATTTTCGAAATTTCAAAAACTGCAAAAATACTATCTAGAGGGTGTGTCCGGGATTTATAATGCAAAAAATCCGGTCTAAATCCAAAATTTCAAAATAGTGTTTTCCAAGGCTATAGTCTTGGTGGTTTTCCAAAAAAATGTCAAAATTTTCGAAATTTCAAAAACTGCAAAAATACTATCTAGAGGGTGTGTCCGGGATTTATAATGCAAAAAATCCGGTCTAAATCCAAAATTTCAAAATAGTGTTTTCCAAGGCTATAGTCTTGGTGGTTTTCCAAAAAATGTCAAAATTTTCGAAATTTCAAAAACTGCAAAAATACTATCTAGAGGGTGTGTCCGGGATTTATAATGCAAAAAATCCGGTCTAAATCCAAAATTTCAAAATAGTGTTTTCCAAGGCTATAGTCTTGGTGGTTTTCCAAAAAATGTCAAAATTTTCGAAATTTCAAAAACTGCAAAAATACTATCTAGAGGGTGTGTCCGGGATTTATAATGCAAAAAATCCGGTCTAAATCCAAAATTTCAAAATAGTGTTTTCCAAGGCTATGGTCGCATATCTTGCATTCACACGAATCATTCGGTTGGTGGAATTTTGCATTTTTGCACATTTTGTGATGATATCCGTGTGTTGCTAAACCTATGATTCTGTGCCTTTGTGTTTGGTACTTCCAGTCCACTCTCTGTTTACCATGGCATCTGAGGCGTAGAAATCTTCGTCGATCTCTTTTTCTGTCTGTTTCTTTTTTTCGATGACTTTCTTATATGGCTCCGTTGCTGGCAGTAGTATCCTTTGCCTCAGGTCCTCTAGGAAGAAGGTTCCTCTGGCTAACATATAGGCCATTCTATTTGGTGTGTATTTGCTTGCACCTAATGCCTTTTTGATGAATCTTGGTTTTACTTTTTCTAACCTCTCCATATCGCTGGTCAATAGTTTCTCTCCATATCAGTTCTATCCCGTAGGTGACGATCGGAGTGATCACTGATGCGAATAATTTCATGGCTGTGACTAATTTTAACGATGTGATGTCTTTGATACTGCACATAGCTCTTATAGCTGCTGCTGCTCTCTCCTGCACATGTGCGCTGAAAGACTTTGTTGTTATACTGCAAAAAATCAGGTCTCTAACCAAAATTTCAAAATAGTGTTTTCCAAGGCTATAGTCTAGGTGGTTTTCCGAAAAATGTCAAAATTTTCGAAATTTCAAAAACTGCAAAAATACTATCTAGAGGATGTGTCCGGGATTTATAATGCAAAAAATCCGGTCTAAATCCAAAATTTCAAAATAGTGTTTTCCAAGGCTATAGTCTTGGTGGTTTTCCAAAAATGTCAAAATTTTCGAAATTTCAAAAACTGCAAAAATACTATCTAGAGGGTGTGTCCGGGATTTATAATGCAAAAAATCCGGTCTAAATCCAAAATTTCAAAATAGTGTTTTCCAAGGCTATAATCTTGGTGGTTTTCCAAAAAATGTCAAAATTTTCGAAATTTCAAAAACTGCAAAAATACTATCTAGAGAGGTTGTGTCCGGGATTTATAATGCAAAAAATCCGGTCTAAATCCAAAATTTCAAAATAGTGTTTTTCAAGGCTATAGTCTTGGTGGTTTTCCAAAAAATGTCAAAATTTTCGAAATTTCAAAAACTCCATAAATACTATCTAGAGGGTGTGTCCGGGATTTATAATGCAAAAAATCCGGTCTATATCCAAAATTTCAAAATAGTATTTTCCAAGGCTATAGTCTTGCTGGTTTTCCAAAAAATGTCAAAATTTTCGAAATTTCAAAAACTGCAAAAATACTATCTAGAGGGTGTGTCCGGGATTTATAATGCAAAAAATCCGGTCTAAATCCAAAATTTCAAAATAGTGTTTTCCAAGGCTATAGTCTTGGTGGTTTTCCAAAAAATGTCAAAATTTTCGGAATTTCAAAAACTGCAAAAATACTATCTAGAGGGTGTGTCCGGGATTTATAATGCAAAAAATCCGGTCTAAATCCAAAATTTCAAAATAGTGTTTTCCAAGGCTATAGTCTGGTGGTTTTCCAAAAAAATGTCAAAATTTTCGAAATTTCAAAAACTGCAAAAATACTATCTAGAGGGTGTGTCCGGGATTTATAATGCAAAAAATCCGGTCTAAATCCAAAATTTCAAAATAGTGTTTTCCAAAGCATTAGTCCTGGTGGTTTTCCAAAAAGTGTCAAAATTTTCGAAATTTCAAAAACTGCAAAAATACTATCTAGAGGGTGTGTCCGGGATTTATAATGCAAAAAATCCGGTCTAAATCCAAAATTTCAAAATAGTGTTTTCCAAGGCTATAATCTTGGTTTTCCAAAAAATGTCAAAATTTTCGAAATTTCAAAAACTGCAAAAATACTATCTAGAGGGTGTGTCCGGGATTTATAATGCAAAAAATCCGGTCTAAATCCAAAATTTCAAAATAGTATTTTCCAAGGCTATAGTCTTGGTGGTTTTCCAAAAAATGTCAAAATTTTCGAAATTTCAAAAACTGCAAAAATACTATCTAGAGGGTGTGTCCGGGATTTATAATGCAAAAAATCCGGTCTAAATCCAAAATTTCGAAATAGTGTTTTCCAAGGCTATAGTCTTGGTGGTTTTCCAAAAAATGTCAAAATTTTCGAAATTTCAAAAACTGCAAAAATACTATCTAGAGGGTGTGTCCGGGATTTATAATGCAAAAAATCCGGTCTAAATCCAAAATTTCAAAATAGTGTTTTCCAAGGCTATAGTCTTGGTGGTTTTCCAAAAAATGTCAAAATTTTCGAAATTTCAAAAACTGCAAAAATACTATCTAGAGGGTGTGTCCGGGTTTTATAATGCAAAAAATCCGGTCTAAATCCAAAATTTCAAAATAGTGTTTTTCAAGGCCATAGTCTTGGTGATTTTCCAAAAAATGTCATTTTTTCGAAATTTCAAAACTGGAAAAATACTATGTAGAGGGTGTGTCCGCGATTTATAATGCAAAAAATCCGGTCTAAATCCAAAATTTCAAAATAGTATTTTCCAAGGATATAATCTTGGTGGTTTTCCAAAAAATGGTCAAAATTTTCGAAATTTCAAAAACTGCAAAAATACTATCCAGAGGTTGTGTCCGGGATTTATACTGGCCAAAAATCCGGTCTTAAATCCAAAATTTCAAAATAGTAATTTCCAAAGACTATAGTCTTGGTGGTTTTCAAAAAATGTCAAAATTTTCGAAATTTCAAAAACTGCAAAAATACTATCTAGAGGGTGTGTCCAAGAATTATAATGCAAGAAGAAAATCAGGTCTAAATCCCAAAATTTCAAAATAGTATTTTCCAAGGCTACAGTGTTGTTGGTTTTCCAAAAAATGTCAAAATTTTCGAAATTTCAAAAACTGAAAAAATACTATCTAGAGGGTGTGTGTTCTTTTTTCCAAAAATGCGTAAAAATTTTGGTAATTTCAAAAACTGCAAAACTACTATCTAGAGGGTGTGTCCGGGATTTATAATGCAAAAATCCGGTCTAAATCCAAAATTTCAAAATAGTGTTTTCCAAGGGAATTGTCTTGTG
>JASPKZ010001644.1:0-19803 GCA_030220185.1 Diploptera punctata
AGAGGAGAAAGAAGATTTTAATGAGAGCTTGACAAAATTTACAAACGAACGGTCCCTAAAAGAGACATTAAAATTATTTTAGGTGATATGAATGGCGCAAATAGGCAAGGAAGGCATGTATAAACCTACAATAGGAACAAATAGTCTACTACAATATCTAATGATAATGGCATTAGATTAATTAATTTTTGCCTCATCTAGAAGTATGGTGATTGTTAGTACGGTATTTCCGCTAAGGAGAATCCACAAGAGAACTTTGGAAGTCACCTGATGGAAAAACTTTTAATCAAAATTGACCATGTAGTCATAGACACTAGACATTTTTCAAATTTTACTGATATTAGGACCTATGGGGGGGGGGGGCAAATGTGGACTCAGATCGTTACTTAGTCATTGCATGTATAAGAAACCGCATCTCAAATGCAAAAAAGGATCCATGGAGAACAGATGAGAAAATTTAACTGTGGAACACTAGTAGATACCGACATTAAATCTAGATATATACAAAGAATTGATGAGAACCTAAAGGACATCACTGATAGTGAGAGTGTTAGTGAATGCTGGAAGGCTTTGGAAAGGATAATAACAGAAACAGCAACTGAGTTGTTAGGCAAAGCTGATACAATCAAATACAATCATTGGTTTGATGCTGACTGTGAAAATGTGACTAATATTAAAAATGTGGCCTACAGAAAAATGCTGCAAAAAAAGAAATACTCACAAAGCCATTGATGAATATCGTCTGACAAGACTTGAAGAAAAAAGAATTCACAAGAAGAAGAAACGAGAGTTCTTTGATAAGGAATTGAAAGAGATGGAAGAGCTGCGAAATAAAAATGAAAGCAGCATTTTTAAAGGAAACTAAATAAAAACAAAATATCTTTCAGCCAAGATCAACACTATGTAGAGATAAAGCATGCAATATTTTAAGTGATGATAGAGGAATTTTAAATAGATGGACTGAATATTTTAATGAGCTCTGAATGAAGAATTACCCGGCCAGTATATATCAACAATCTCTACGGTCTCTACAGCTTCAATAACTAACTATGAAATGACCGAAATTGTAGAATATCCTCCAACTCTTGAAGAGGTTGACTATGCCATTACTAGGTTGAAGAATAATAAAGCACCAGGAAAGGATCTGATACAGGCAGAATTGATTAAACAGTCAGGGACAAAGAATGTAGAAAAAGTATATCAACTATTCGTTAAAATATGGAATGAGGAGAGTCTACCAGAAGATTTGAATTTGAGCATAATATGCCCTATACTGAAGAAAGGTGATATATGACTTGTTCCAATTATAGGGGAATCAGCCTTTTGTGTATTGCTTATAAAGTATTCTCGAACATCTTATTTAAAAGGTTGGTACCGTATGTAGAAAATGTGGTTGGTGATTATCAATGTGGTTTCCGGCAGGGACGGTCCACCGTGGATCAAATCCATACCCTTCGCAGAATGCTTGAAAAATGCAATGAATATGGAATAGAAACACACCACCTCTTCATAGATTTTAAGGTGGCATATGATAGTATAGACAGGGCACAATTATTTGCAGCAATGCAAGAATTTAAAATACCTCTGAAACTTATTGCATTGGTTAAAATAACAATGAATAATACTAAATGTCAGATTAAGATTAATAATGCATTAACTGAGCCTATTGATACAAAAAATGGAGTACGACAAGGAGATTCTCTTGCATGTCTACTTTTTAATATTGCCCTTGAAAAAGTGGTAAGAGACGCAGGTCTTAATATAAGGGGAACCATCTTTCATAAATCTGTGCAAATTCTTGCATATGCCGACGATATAGATATAATAGGAAGAAGTCAATTAGCCATGAAGGATGCATTTATTAGCCTAGAGAAGGCAGCGAAAAGAATGTATCTTAAAATTAACCAGGCCAAGACAAAATATATGCCTGTGATTAAAGGTAAATGTGAAGCTTGCCCATCTAGTTTGGAAGTTGGCACATATAAATTTGAACTGGTTCATAGCTTTATTTACCTAGGATCTGAGGTAAATTGTAGAAATGACAATTCGGCTGAAATACATCTACGGATCATGACTGCAAACAAATGCTTTTTTGGACTCAGGAAAATGTTTAGATCTCAGTTTATATCTAGAAAGACAAAAATACTCATGTATAAAGTTCTCCTTAGACCAGTGTTAACATATGCATCAGAAACTTGGACCATGTTGAAATCTGATGAGGAATTATTAGGGCGTTTTGAAAGGAAGATACTGAGATCCATTTTTGGTGCCATGAAAGAAAATAATGCATGGAGAAAGAGATACAATAATGAATTGTATAAACTGTACAATCAGCCAGATATTCTGAATTTTGTTAAAGTTAATAGATTGGCATGGGCTGGACACATTATTCGCATGGACAACAAAAGGATTACAAAAATAATTTACAATGAACAACACTATTGCCCAGAAAAGTTGGAAGACCTAAATTAAGATGGAAGAATAGTATAATTCAAGACATTAAGATTTTAAAAATAAAAAACTGGAAGAATGAAGCGCAGAACAGGGAAGTCTGGCATAAGCTTCTGAAGGCGACCAAGGCCCACATGGGGCTGCTGAGTCAATTATGATGATGATGATGTTTAATTAATTTTTGCCTTTAAAGGCAGAAGATCCACATCCAGAAATACAAGGACGAAATAATGAATGTTCAAAATCCTGGGGAAAAAGGATCTGATCTGGAAGTTCATTGGTCAAAGGCAAAAATTAATGAAATAGAGGTATCTAAAGAACTCACCAGAAAAAAAAAAGTAAAGTGATCCCACTATAGGAGGCCCTTGGGGCAGTAAGAGGTTAAGGCTCCCACTTTTTTCTAGACAATCAGCATTTGATGTCAGCCCTGCATTACGGCCACATTTACCCCCAGAACAAGCATCCAGTACTCATTTCAGTTAGAGGCTGAGTTGACCCCAGGGCTACATTGCTGCCAGAAGGTTTGGGTCAGTTTTAAAAATCCTGTTCCTCCAGGACTCAATTCCTCACCTTCTGGCATGTAGTATATTGCCTTAACCATTATGTTACAGTGTGTCCCCATATCAAGAAATACAAGGAGAATATATATATATACATGTGTGTATGTTCTGATGCCACCCATTGCACTTTATGTTCTTTGGATAGATGGTGATAATGTGTTCTATTTTCAACTTATGCACCACTTTGGCACACCATTTCACATAAATGATATATTCTTGTATTGTGTATAGAGAGGAGTATAGGATGTTTGTGTAGTGTAAAGTGTGTTGTATGAGGCATGATAATGAACAAAAAGTAAAAACCTGGTGCCAGCACATAGCCTCCTACTATCGAAAAGACACCAAGGGGGTTACCAGGATTAATGTCCCCATCCAACAGAAAAATTTGCTATCAACAGTTTCCACATCCCTTCTCTACATATATACTGTGGATACATTTGCAATTATTGAATGCTGGACATATGGTGATTTAATATTGTACACCACTACCTCTCCTGGCACCGACATTGAAAGTTTTGCAATTGAATTAATAAAATAAAATTATTTTAAAAATACTATAGGAGTTACATTAAGAGGTTTATTTAATAATTAAGATATTTCGTCTGGTATATTCTTAACCTCTTATGGTTGTTTTTGTTGAACTTACGTTTCAAGGTCTCTGAGTCCCATCTTCAGCAATTACAGACTATAAGTTCAACACAAAACAACCATAAGAGGTAAGAATACATAGACGAAATATCTTAATTATAGAATTTAACAATTAAAATTATATACCCTGCCAGGTATTGAATCTGGCCTGCTAGTCAGGAAGCAGGCATACTACCCACCTGAGCCAGCATGGTGGACTGAATTCTGAAATTCCCAGGGAAAAAGATTTGGTTTGGAAGTTCATTGATAAAACCAACAGAGGGAGGAGGTCTCCTTGAAACCAGACCTGGAAAATATACAAAATATGAGGCGAGTTGTAAAATCTGATTAACTAAGGCAAGCATTCAAGAATCAAGCTTTCCGCAAAGAGTGACTCTCAGACCCGTCTTTCCTGGTTAATTATGTGGGTCATGCAGAACCTACTCTAATTAGGCTCACTCTATTCAACATCATGTGCTAACAAGATATTTATTAAAAAAAAAAAAGCCATCCGGGAACAATTGAAAGATGAGGAATCTCAACTTACAGAAGTTGGAGATGGCATGGTCTAGAGAGCTTTGGTTCTTGAATAACTAACTCACTGGCACTATCGAACCTGTAGGTTCATGGCTATATGGACATAAGCTCTCTATACCTCCCTATCCTGTGCTAATGTTTTCCAATCATTCCCTGTAGAATCTAATTTCATCAAATCATAGTTAATGTTATTCTCTTCATCACTCGTTTTGGTCTACCAATCTGGTGTTTTTCATCAGGTTTTCCTACAAGAAGCTTCCATGCACATCTTTCATTTCTCATTTGTGACACATGGTCCTGCTCATCAGCAGTCATACGAGACTTAACTGTTCTTATTATATCTGGCTTCCTATAAGATCATGTAATTCACTATTATTTAGTCTTCTCCATTTCAACTGTCTGTTCATCATCTCTTTGGTCCAAAAATTTTTCCTAAGAGCTTTTTTTCAATACTTGTAATCTCCTTTCCCTCCCTTAAAGTAAGAGTCCATTGTTCGCAACCATATATAATATAACTGGTAGAATAATAACTTGTAGAAATTAGTATATTAAGTATTATTAAATTAATATTAAGAAGCTAAAGCTGTTACTATGATTGAAATAAGTATATTAATGTACACTACTAAATTATTGTAATCAAATGGTAAAGAGAAAAATTTTATGCCTGAACCGGGAATCGAACCCCGAACCTTCAGCTTTCCGTGCTGATGCTCTAACCATTGAGCTAATCCAGCCTTCCTTCCCATCCAAGCATTAAATCCTTCCTTTACATTACTTGTGTTTGGTTCCCACATTCAATGCTATGAATGTCATCATTCACCAATACACAATGAATGTGGGCTTCTACCTGAAGAAGAGCATGGGGGACGCGTGGTGCTCCACATAGCTCTAGCATTGTTTATATTAATTAATATTAAGAAGCTAAAGCTGTACTATGATTGAAATACGTCTATTAATGTACCACTACTAAATTATTGTAATCAAATGGTAAGAGAAAATTTATGCCTGAACCGGGAAGTCGAAAACCCCGAACCTTCAGCTTTCCGTGCTGATGCTCTAACCCTTGTAAGGTAAAGGAAGGATTTTTGCTTGGATGGGAAGGAAGCCTGGATTAGCCTCAATTGTTAGAGCCTCAGCACGGAAAGCTGAAGGTTCGGGTCGATTCCGGTTCAGGCATAAATTTTTCTCTTTACCATTTGATTACAATAATTTAGTAGTGTACATTAATATACTTATTTCAATCATAGTAACAGCTTTAGCTTCCTTAATTTAATTTAATAAAACAATGCTATAGCTATGTGGCAGTCCCTTCATGTCTTCTTCAGGTAGAAGCCATTCATTGTGTATTTGTGAATGATGATCATAGCATTTGAATGTGGGACCAAGACAGTAAGGTAAAGGAAAGGATTTATGCTTGGATGGGAAGGAAGCCTGGATTAGCTCAATGGTTAGAGCATCAGCACGGAAAGCTGAAGGTTCGGGGTTCGATTCCCGGTTCAGGCATAAATTTTTCTCTTACCATTTGATTATATTAAGTATTAATTTATACTTGATTTTGTGAATTATTTTAAGGAATTAGGCAAAGTTTGCTCGCCTGTTTAAATTTTTGTGGATTATGTTGTATAACTTTGCTACTAAGAACATTTTGTGGTACCAAGCAGTACAGTGTGTCACACTTCTGTGTGCATTTAGTATTAATCCTACAGTGCCATTTACAAGTATAGGGCATCCTAAGTGTTTTCCATCAAAAAACTATTTCCGTGGTGATAGCCTTCACCTAATTCTAGAACTTTTCTCAAATCATTAGGGACCAGATTTTATGCTCAATACTTTTATGAAATATATATTCAATTATCCTTGAAAAAGTTCCAAAATATGCAAATTAAAATATGCATATAGTATTCATATATTTTTATTAAATAAACACCTTATGAAACATTTTACTCTGAGAATATATCCACTGAAATAGGGGTATAGTTACCATTAATACACATATAAGAAAATTATGAGAAATTACAAGACTGCAATGGGAAGTATACATGGCATGAATGGGGAATGAAACAGGTTCAAGGAAAACAAGAGGGAAAGTGCCCAGTAGGTAAGCCAAGAATGAGGTGGGAGAATAACTTTTTAATCGTTTTTTGAGGGGAAATGTTATATATACAGTGATGATTGGAAAATATTAGAATAGGATATTGATGTATGTCCACGTAGCCATAACTTCTGAGTTTGATAATGCCATCAGTTAATTAGTTATGAGAAAATTATATTTAATTCTTCAATGGTAAAAGATGATTAATGGTATAGCCATTGTTGAGCCATAGCCTTCGCCTTTGTCAGGATGAGTTAATAGACCAAGTTAATTTTTATTTACTTTATTTGCCACAAAGATGTCATGAGGTGGCATGCAGTCCACACACCGACTCAATGAGACATCTAGTAGGCACTAGGTATTACTAGGATGTTTGAGATCGGTAAATTTTGTCAGAGGCATCTCGTTCAGGCTTAAGGATCTTTTACGAGCCTAAAATCTTCAATGCTTAAAGTCCCTCCCAGAGGACTTGCTCCTTTGATTTTTCCATCCTAAAAAAATCCATTGGCTATGGCCGACATTTTGAATCCATGACCCTCGGAACGAGAGGCAAGGAGCATAACCTCTAGTTCCACCGACCAGCAGCTGACTTTAATTCTTCATGCCGTGATCTAAATCTTCCTTTCTGTTGCAGTTTAGAATAACTAAATGTTTTTAAGTATCCATAACAATAGTTATTAGTTATTTCCTACTGTTGTTCAAGTAATAACTTTCTTCTGTGTTTTATTTTCCTTAAGAAAAGGACACCTGGGAGAAGAATTAACATCAAAAAGAGGGGAAAAAAGTATTTTAAAAAATCTTATAAATATACCATATAGCATATTGCTATTAAAAATATATTGCATTTATAAAATATATCCAAAATATGCAGTTAAATAAAAGTAAAGTGATCCCACAACAGGCCCGGAGGCCTTGGGGTAGTAGGAGGTTAAGGCTCCCACTTTTTCTAGACAATCGGCACTTTATGTCAGCCGGGTTGTCAGCCCTGCGTGACGGCTGCCTTTACCCCCAGAACAAGTGTCTGGTACTCATTTCCGTTAGAGCCTGAGTCGACCCCAGGGCCATAGTGCCACCAGAGGGTTTGGGTCAGTTTAAAAATCCTGACCCCACCGGGACTTGAACCCTCGACCCTACGGCTTGTAGCTCAGTGCCTTAACCGCTACGGCGTGCCCCCATGCAGTTAAATACAAATTAAAACAATGTCTAACAACATTTGAAGAGAAAAATATATTTGACTCACCTCATATTTTTTATTTTCATGCAGTCTATAGTTCCTTCACATTTATATGACATTTTCAATGCTTTCTAACTCTGACAATGTCACAATAATGTGCAGAAAACTATAGACAGCAATCAAATTAAAAAAAAAAAATATGAGGTGAGACAAAATCCCTAACTCATAATAATTAAAAGAAACCTCATAGTGTTACTTCAAATATTAAAGAAAAATATATACCTAGATTGGAGTTTGAACCCAAGACCTTTAGCTTTATATGCTAATGCTCTACTGTCGAGCTATCCTAATCCTCCAATCTAAATGCAAATTTTTTCTCTTATACATTTTAATTTCATGAATGCCAAAGGCTACAAACTTGAAAAGTGATAATTTATATGGATAATGCATATATAAATCTAATTCTCATGAAAGTATATGCAAATGCATGAAAATTCGGTCCCTAATCATATTAATAGTTTATCTCAAAATACCTTGTAGTTGCTTTATACAAGGTTTCTACAAAAGTAGTAAACAAAATTAATGTTCTAAAAAACAAACCTATTTCTTGTACTTGGAAGTAGTTTGCAATGATTTGTAGAGGAAGCCTTGAAATCTAGCTTTGAACTCACAAGCATTTCAACATGTGATCTTTGGATCACAAGATATACATCAAGTTCACCCAAACCTAATGTAACACACTGCATTGATACTTGCCACAGCTCTCCTGTGAACTTTTCCTTTGTGAATTTGTGAATGATAGTGATTTTGTACTCTGCATTGATACTTGCCACAGCTCTCCTGTGACTTTGCCTTTGTGAATTTGTGAAAGATAGTGATTTTGTCCCTCTACTTCCTCATGCGGAATGAAATTTATAAGGAGATTACATTTAGAAAATGGAAATGGGTTAGTCATGTGTTTAAGGAGAGAGAATGATAACATCACAAAAATGGCATTTGATTGGAACCTCCAAGGATTGAGAAGGCAAAGAAGTAGACCTAGGGCAACATTGAGTAATACCATCAGGGATGAAGCTGAACAGGCAGAGGTGAGTTGGAATGAAGTTAAGACATTAGCAAACAAGGCCCTACGCTTCCGAGTGGAGTGACCAGGATTACTACTACTTTTTATTATTGATTTCGTACATCTCAATGATGGATAAATCATATTTGAAGAGAAAAATTATACGCTCAGACCGGGACTTGAACCCGGGACCCTTGGTTCTCTAGACCAAGTGCTCTACCAACTGAGCTACCTGAGCAAGTACCGATCTAAACGCAAATCTCTCTCTATATACATTGTAATTCCCATCCACCAAATGCTGTGAAGCCATGCTTCATCTTGCAAATGGCGGCTCCTTATTAAGAAGACATATTTGGGAATTATACATTACAGCCAGTACGGCTTTTTCCAAGTTTTATTATTGATTTCGTACATCTCAATGATGGATAAATCATATTTGAAGAGAAAAATTATACGCTCAGACCGGGACTTGAACCCGGGACCCTTGGTTCTCTAGACCAAGTGCTCTACCAACTGAGCTACCTGAGCAAGTACCGATCTAAACGCAATCTCTCTCTATATACATTGTAATTCCCATCCACCAAATGCTGTGAAGCCATGCTTCTATCTTGCAAATGGCGGCTCCTTTATTAAGAAGACATATTTGGGAATTATACATTACAGCCAGTACGGCTTTTTCCAAGTTTTTATTATTGATTTCGTACATCTCAATGATGGATAAATCATATTTGAAGAGAAAAAATTATACGCTCAGACCGGGACTTGAACCCGGGACCCTTGGTTCTCTAGACCAAGTGCTCTACCAACTGAGCTACCTGAGCAAGTACCGATCTAAACGCAAATCTCTCTCTATATACATTGTAATTCCCATCCACCAATTGCTGTGAAGCCATGCTTCTATCTTGCAAATGGCGGCTCCTTTATTAAGAAGACATATTTGGGAATTATACATTACAGCCAGTACGGCTTTTTCCAAGTTTTTATTATTGATTTCGTACATCTCAATGATGGATAAATCATATTTGAAGAGAAAAATTATACGCTCAGACCGGGACTTGAACCCGGGACCCTTGGTTCTCTAGACCAAGTGCTCTACCAACTGAGCTACCTGAGCAAGTACCGATCTAAACGCAAATCTCTCTCTATATACATTGTAATTCCCATCCACCAAATGCTGTGAAGCCATGCTTCTATCTTGCAAATGGCGGCTCCTTTATTAAGAAGACATATTTGGGAATTATACATTACAGCCAGTACGGCTTTTTCCAAGTTTTTATTATTGATTTCGTACATCTCAATGATGGATAAATCATATTTGAAGAGAAAAAATTATACTACTACTACTACTTCTTCATGATTTAAATGAAATGAAAGAAGAGCTGTGGCAAGTGTCAATGCAGATACAGTGAGTGTAAAAAGTACATTAAACATTTTTTTACTAAAAGTCCAAAATATTCCCAAACCATAAACATAATTAGTATAAAATACATTTTCCATGTGTGTGTGTGTGTGTGTGTTTTAATGCCACCCACTGCACTTTATGTGCTTTGGGTTCTGTGCTAGGTGTATAGATGGCATTAATGTGATCTATTTTAAATTTACGCACCTCATCGGCAGACCCCTTTATGTAATGATGTATTCTTGTATTGTGTACAGAGGATGAGTGTATGTATGTGTTGTGTAATGTAAAGAGTATGTGGGATGATGATGAAGAGAAGGGAGAAAGGTGCTGGTACTTAGCCTATTCCTGTTGAAAAGCACTAGGAGGCCACCAGGCACAATGTCCCCATCCGACAGACAAATTGTTATCAACATTTACCATATGCCTTCTTAACACATGTTTGCAATTTAATGCAGGAACGTGGTGTGCAATCTAGCGATTAATTACTTTACAACAGCATATCTCTTGGTCCCAAGATTGAAAATTTTGCAATTAAGTTAATTTAACAATTTAAATTTTCAATTTAAAGAATCAGACATTGAACATTTGTGAGTTCAGGAACTAAACTGAGTTCCTCTACAAAACAGTTAAAAGTGCTTCCAGGTACCATAGCTAGTTTTGTTTTATAGAATATTGAAATATTTTATTTCTTTTCTTCCTTTCTAGTAGCCCTGTACATAATAATGAAGTTATAATATATTAATATTGTATATAGAATTCTAGTTTCCACCTTCTTTATCATATGACAAGTATGGAAAGACTGTGATCATAGACTTGTATTAGTTTAGCCATATTTTACAATGGTTATTTATGTTACAAGGATTGAAAAATGTTTTATGGATGAGTTGAGTTGTGATGATCAAAGTATAACTGAGGCCACAATTTGGCTCAACTTTAGATTAATTTCCAATTGATTTTCCATACTTTATTCTTGTAATTCTGTTACCCTACATACTTCTTCTATCTTTATTTATATTTCATACTTTTTAAACATTTTATAATAATACTTTTAACATTTTTTTACAATTATTAAATATTTATTTACGTATGCAATGATTTCTTCAAAGTTTTACAGAACTGCAGTGCACATGCATGAGATGCGAGAATGCTTAATGTAACTTCCACAAGATATCAGTAAAATCAGTATTACCAACATTCACAATTAATTCCACACCATATTTTCTTCTTCTTCTTCCTTCTAAGTATTAGGCCAAGGCCTGTTACGGACCTATAGAAAATTTTCTCTCCAGCATTTCATAGGACAGCCCAGTGATCTTCGTCCTCTTGGTATATAATTATAAATAGCTTTGGGGATCCGATTTGAACTCATTCTTTTAGATGGTGTTTCCAATTTAGTTGGTACTGTTTAATATATTCCAAAATTGGCATAGTTTTCAATTCTTTTAAGATATCGGTGTTCCTTTCCCGATCCCATCTGGTGTAACCCGCTGTTCTGCGCATGAATCTCATTTCACAAGCCATTATTCTGCTTTCATGTTGTCTTTTTAGTGTCCATGCTTCACTACCATAGGTCAACACCGGTCTAGCCAAAGTGTTACATAAACGTAATCTCCTCATCATGGGGATATGTGGATGGTGACCACAAGGTACCCAAGCTGAGCAAAACATTTCTTCCACTTACTTGTGTTTTGCACTCTTTTAACTTTACTATCTAACCTCTCTTGGTTAACTCTTGTTTTTTTCAACCCCGACGCTATTAGGGCATCTGAGGGCTAGGGAGTCTTTCCTTTCTTCCATTTCTTCTTTCCTTTATTTTCTTTTCTTCTCCAGAAAAGCCTGACCAGAGGCTATAAGATGGCAGCCCCATCACTGGTCTTGCCTTCCTTTGGCCAGCAACCAATCGAAGGGACTATTATTATTCTTTCAAGTCTTATACGAGAATTTCCCGGAAGGATCAAACTAATGACCACCATATTTCTATAAATTGACTTCACTTCTGTTAGATTAGTGTTACTTAGTTTACATCAAATTAGCATTCATTAAATAATATGTATGTAAATTATTTGTTAGGATAGGAAGGAAAAGTTAGTATACTTCCATTTCTAATAAACATTTGGGAATTTATTGCGAAGGTTGGCCATATTGGTTTCCAGTTAGGTTTATCCACCAAGCAACAACTCTATAAACTTCACAGATAAGTGGTTCCACTTAGTGTCAACTCTATAAATGCTTGCACATGCGCGCTGTTATTCTGTACGACAGAAAATTTACAGTGGAAATGAAACGAAAGTTTTTCCCAGAATTTTTAAACAAATTCATAAAATATGTTCAATCCTTGCAATGTATTTAATTTTATTTCATATTATGTTGAATTTGACTATTTTTAATTAATAGATTAGTATTAACATTGTACTGTACATAACCTATTTACACATCTGATACAAAACAACACACCTTAAATATGTTCACAATGAATTTGTTTGTATAGAATGTTGAAGTTATCAGATTATTTCAAAACAAAATATGAATAAAAGTAATGTATCCAAAATATATATCAATAAAAATTAATCATTCCATGAACTTACAATATTATGAATGTGTAGTCAGCCATTTGAATTATTAGTTGTAACAATAAACAAATGACAGTTGTCTTAATCAGTACTGCCAATTGACAAAATGAAATGCAAATTGTATCACAAAGTTTAAAAATACACTTGTGTAACATGATATCATTTATATCTGTTTAGCTTTATAATGAAATAAATACTGATGATATGAACTTATTATTTATGTCCATATAATTTCTATTGATTACCCTTGTTTGTTTACTTGTAAAAATTCAGTTTGTCTTGTTTTATTCATATGTTGGCGAAAGTTGAGTCTATTACAATATATGGTATTGTAATGGGTAATTAAATAGACTCCCTCGAGAACTATTGTTAGGTTTTCTACTTCTTTTTTTAAATGATCCAATATATTGTTTGATTGACTCAAATTTCCATATTAGGAAGCAGATTTTAAAATACACAGATTCTATCTTTCTTTTAATTTCATGGGTTCATTTTTATAACATTACCATTTAATATATATTTTAAACATTACCTAACAATTTTCAATTATATTTTCCTAGAATATTGAAGTATATATGAACAAGATTGATCTGGCAGCTATATTGTTTTTCAGCCTTTTTTTTTTTTTTTTGCTCCAATGTAGCCAAAATATATTTTTGATATTTGAAGAGAAAAATTATATGCTCAGACTGGGGTTTGAACCCAGGACCTTTCAGACACTAGGAAAATGATCTACCTAGTGAGCTATCTGAGCAACTCCAATCTAAATGCAATCTTTCTCATATATATGCTGTTAATTCCAGCACACCAAATGCTATGAATAAAATAAAATAAGTTAAAATATACCTTCTTAGGTAAGATCCATCGTCCTCAACTTATAAAATATGTATTCTTTATGTCTGTAGGCCTTTCAGAACATCCATTCCATCTTCAGCAGATCCTTTGCTACATTATCTGATATGATGGTTGATGCTGCTGGTCCTAATGTGGTCACGACAACACCACATTAGGACCAGCAGCATCAACCATCATATCAGATAATGTAGCAAAGGACCTGCTGAAGATGGAACGGATGTTCTGAAAGGTCTACAGACATAAAGAATACATATTTTATAAGTTGAGGACGATGGATCTTACCTAAGAAGGTATATTTTAACTTATTTTATTTTATGACTATCCACCTCAATGGTTTTAACAATGAATTTTTATAAATGCTATGAAGCCTTAGCTTCTATCTTGCAAATGGTGGTTTCTTTATTAAGGAGACATTTAATTGGGAATTTTACATTACATTATAAAGCCAGTATGGCTTCTTTCAATGTTGTTATTATTCATTTCATACATCTCAATGATTGATAAATTATATTTGAAGAGAAAAATTATACGCTCAGACTGGGGTTTAAATCCAGGACCTTTTGCACTCTAGGCGAATGCTCTACCAAGTTAGCTATCTGAGCAACTACAATCTAAAACACAATCTTTCTCTTATATACACTGTTAATTCCCATGCACCAAATGCTAAAGCCTTGTTTCTATCTTGCAAATGGTGGCTTCTTTATTAAGAAGGAATTTTACATTACATTATAAGACCAGTACGGCTTCTTTCGATGTTTTTATTATTCATTTCATACATCTCAATGATGGATAATGGCTTCATAAGGTAATGTAAAATTCCCAATTAAATGTCTTCTTAATAAAGAAGCCACCATTTGCTAGATAAAAGCAAAGGCTTCATAGCATTTGGTGCATGAGAATTAACAGCATAAATAAGAGAAAGATTTGCATTTAGATTGGAGTTGCTCAGATAGCTCACTTGGTAGAGAATTCACCTAGTGTGTGAAAGGTCCTGGGTTCAAACCCCAGTCTGAGTGTATAATTTTTCTCTTCAAATATAATTTATCCATCATTGAGATGTATGAAATTAATAATAAAAATATATTTTTGGATTTCAACAAAATTTAGAAAAAGAAATTCATATAGCATATCAAAACTTTATCCTTATTTTTTATCCTAAATGTGATCAAATTGCTATCTAGGAATCCAGTTAGAGTGAGTATTAGTATTTTGGTTTTGGTTAGCTTTTTAGTTATTGGCAATGAGCACTGTGTATGTTGGTAGCATTGCATGATTATAAATTGTATCCACTTTTATCTGCTAGCGCATGCGTCTGATGTCTGCTTTGGACATAGAAAAAATGCTTGCATCTCAGATAAGAAACTTTATCCATTTGATTCTTCCTTATTTACTGAACAATTTTATTGTTTCAAGATTTTTAACATGGATGTCGTATAACCATAAAGTACAGTCAATTATTTCTTTAGATTAGAGAGGGGCAAGTGAGAGTATGCCAATATTACTGAATAATATTTTATATGAATACATTTTGTTGCTGTTCATTTTTGAGAATTATGACGTACTGATTATATCTGACAAACAAGGAACTAAAAATATTTTAAATATTGAACTTTATAAGAATTGACACTATTTAAGAAAAATTTTATCACTTCACACTCCGTCTTCTAACTAGACCGGTTTCAGAACCTTGTTGGTTTCACCTTCAGTAATTTCACAACCGTTGTTATATCATTCTGAAGTATTGCTTCTCACCCCAGACATTTCACAACCTTTGTTCTGTCATATTGAAGGACTGAATCACTGCTTCAATACGACCAGAACAGAACAGCGGTAATGGACATTTATGAAGATGGAAACCAACAAGGTTCTGAACAACCGGTCTAGTTAGAAGACACAGCATAAGGTGAGGTGATAATAAAATTCTTCTTAAATTTTTTATTTGAAATATAGTACAATAGCATATCATTAAGTGAAAATGCATTAGGGGCAAGAGTTCAATGAAAGGAATCTATTTCATTAACCTATAAAGTTACATTCAGTTAAAATCATGAAATACTGAACTGAGACATAGTATGTAACAAATGATAGGTATTAAAAAAGAAAAGGGAAGAGGGGGTGTTAACTAAACTGATATAGATAGATTCAGGTTTGGAAGGTTAATAGCATCCATCAAAGTAACACTTCATTTTTGCAAACTTGCAGACAGTTCCTTCTGCTATGAAATATTTTATATACAATATTCCATTAACAACATACACAAATTTATATTATTAAATTAAAACATTTTTTACCATTTTAAACAAATTGGTGAACTTGTGAGAACCATTTTAAATTCTGAGTTTATAAAACACAGTTTAATTAAAATTACAGTGGGAGTTGGAGTTTGACTGAAGATGAAGGCAAAGGCCTTTGAAACTGGTATCATGAAAAGCAGAACTAAATGAGATGAGATGTAAAAATATTTTATTCAACTCAATTATAGATTATAAATATAGTTTTGATTTCTTTCTGATTTAATACATTATTCAAAATCTTATAACCACAATTACTTTTAAATTGCAGTTTAACATACAGTAAAAGCTCCTTATCACGGAGATATGTTCCGTAAATATGCCATGAATATAGAAACCATTAATATGGAATGGTAATTTGTATGGGCATATAGGGGATATGTTCCAAAGTTCCAAAATAAAATAGAAATTATAAAAAAAAAACAATTTAATGAGAGATTTTGAAGAATTTCTATTAATTATTATTGTCAGGCTGGCAAGGACTTAAAGCATGTAGTAATTTTTTCCTGTTTTGCCGCTTTTAAAAGGTCTTTTAATTCAGAATGATATTCAGCTATGAATTCTGCGATAGAATCCCTTATTTTGTCTTCGGATTTATTGATGAATCGTATAATTGATTCATTAACATTGAAACAGTGTGATATGGATGCAAACGACTTGCTAAAGAGTGAACGGTCAAGCATTTCTATTTTTACCTTAAGCAGCAACATTACTTTTTCAGCTTTGGAACTAATTTTTCTTTCCTTTTACTCGACTTTATAAATTGGGAACAAAGCAGAAGAGACACATGTTATTTAATCAAAATTATTGCAACGAATGACAAGTTGAAAACAATAAAACACTGATTGTGGCAAGGTGGTGGAATTTATTGAAGGACATAGCAGCATATGAAATACGACAGCAGCGGCTTTTTAACAATGAATTTTAAGTTTTGATATTCATTTGTCCATTTGGTTTCAATCGTTCTTTGTAAAAGCAGCCTAGGCACGGGCCTGTAGTAAAAAAACTTGCCGGTGCATTAATAAAGGATACCTAATCCTTGAAGAATGAGTCAATTTTTTATATCTTACCTCATAGTTTATGTTTTCTTAAACATGGGAACTGCAGTTTTCAAAAAGAAAATTAATCTTACTAATATACTGACTGGATCCATGAATAAATAATATTTTTAGTCGCAAATATATGAACTGTGTCGCAATTTTTTAATCCGTGGATAATGAAAACACGAATAATGGAACTGTGAATAAGGACTTTTACTGTATTGTCTACTGCATATGAGGATTCTTGTGTTGCATGCTCTTACTGTTGTGTTACAATCACAAAAAATCCCATATTTCACATGATTTTTGTGCTATTTGTTAAAAGACAACCTGGTGGCATTTAGACAAAAAAAAATTCATTCCAGCTAGTATAGATAAATTTAATTTACACTCTGTGTATTAAGTTAAAAATTAATATATTCATTTAATTTAGTTTTAATGTCACGGTTTTCAGAAAATTAAATTTAAAAAAAATAGATTTAAAATCTAAAGCTTGTACAATTTTTAGAATTATTGTTGTTCAAAAACGCAGAAGAAAACAGATTCTCTGCTGCTCACCTTAAAATCAAGGGTTTCCAATTTCTCAAACAATACATATATTTTAAATAGGATAATATACTGTATCTCTATTATATCAATTTTCTTTATATTCACTTTAAGCCATAATTACAATCATGTTGACCCAAAAGTAAATTGCATTTTTTTTCCAAAATTTAACAAAAAAGTTCATAAATTAAGTGAATTCCTCAGCAAGTCTAATTTATGGTTACATTTTTCTGGTTTATAGAATATATCTTTTTTTTTATTAAATAAATCGTATGTATCTGGTTACAAAAAAAATTGTGACTGCTAGAGTGATTTTTAAATTTCAGCTTTCAGGTATGCCTACTAGTCATATTTTCTTAATTTTTGGAGAACATCTTGCTTGAACATTATAAGAAATATCATCGTTAAATTTAATTAAAAATTTAAAGTAAAATTCTCTTAAATTTTAAATTAAACTTCATAGTGATATTTCCTATAATAATTCAATTATATATGACAATTCAAGTCTAAAAAGGAATTCAAAATGGCCAATCGAGAATTAACCTCAACATCAGATTTCAATGTATATTTTCTGGGTTTAAATAAAGATTATATTTGAGTTGTGTTTTAGACTCACCCCATATTTCTTGATTTTTATGCAGACCTAGGTTTCGTCGCTAAACTTCGTGACATTCTTGATGCCACACAACTGCTGTCTTGCTATTGTCCCTCCTGCAAATTGATTTCTGCGCTCTCTGTTGGCTGACCGATGATCTTCCAGATCAAACCCCTCTCCTTTTCACCGGGAATCACAAAATTCATAGTTCTCTCCCTATTCTTGGAAATGTAAATTTTCTCCCAAATCGTGAGTTCCTTAGATTTTTCTAACTATTTAAGCAATTTTGCCTTAGTTTCAATTCTGTGTTTCTGACCATGCATATGCAGCTATTGCAAATTTTTCTATTTCTCCATTTTTAACACTTCTAAAGTGTTCTTTCAAAAAGGAATTTAAATACAAGAATGAAAGAACACCTTAGAAATGTTAAAAATGGAGAAATAGGAAAATCTGCATAGCTGCACATGCATGGTCAAAAAACACAGAATTGAAATTAATGCAAAATTACTTAAACAGTTAGAAAAATCTAAGGAACTCACAATTTGGGAGAAAATTTACATTTGCAAGAATAGGGAGAGAACTATGAATTTTGTAATTCCTGGTGAAAAGGAGAAGGGTTTGATTTGGAAGTTCATCGGTCAGCCAACAGAGAGTGTAGAAATCAATTTGCAGGAGGGACAATAGCAAGACAGTAGTTGTGTGGCATTGAGTATGTCACGAAGTTTAGCGATGAAACCTAGGTCTGCATAAAAATAAAGAAATATGAGGTGAGTCAAAAACACAACTCAAATATAATTAAAAGAAACCTCATAGTGTCATTTCCTATATACATTTAATTAAATAGAGATATTAAAAAGATTCATGAATTTAAGAGAAAAAAGATGAAAAAAAAAATATTGATATTAAATTTATCAAAAAAGTATTTAGATTTGGATTTAGTACCTTAATTTGTAAGAAGAACATGATATTAAATTTATAAAAATGTTTAGTTATATTTGAAAAGAAAAATATACGCCTAGACTGGGGTTTGAACCCAGGACCTTTGACTTTCTATGCCAATGCTCTTCCATCTGAGCCAGTCAAAGTCAAAGGTCCTGGGTTCAAACCCCAGTCTAGGCATATATTTTTCTTTTCAAATATAATTTGTCCATCATTAAGATGTTTAAAAACGAATAATATTAACATTGAAAGAAGCACTACTGGCTTTATAAGTAATGTTTAAATTCCCAATAAAAAGTCTTCTTAACAAAGAAGCCGCCATTTGCAAAAATCGTAGCAACGGCTCGTAGCATTTGGGGTTAGGGTATTAACTATGTGTAAAGAGAAAAATACGCGTTTAGATTGGAGGCCTAGGTGCCTCAGATGGAAGAGCATTGACATAGAAAGTCAAAGGTCCTGGGTTCAAACCCCAGTCTAGGCGTATATTTTTCTTTTCAAATATAATTTGTCCATCATTAAGGTGTTTAAAAACGAATAATATTAACATTGAAAAATGTTTAGATTTGGATTTAGTATGTTAATTTGTAAGAAGAACAATTAAAGATACAGGATATGAGATGAGGTAAAAATTTTAATACCTTACTTGTTTTATTTCAATTGGGCTTAGTTGTAAAAATTCCAAAATTGTAATTGCTAGAGCAATTTTGCTAGTTAATGACTCAACTAAACTTTTCTTAATGGAATGCTAAATGTCAAGTTTAGTTTAAAAACAACAAAAATTGTGGCCACATTACTAGCATTATTATTATTTATTATTATCCAAAATTGACAAACTGTATTTTGCCTTAGTCGACCACAGTGGTCCATGGATATGTTCTTTGCCTCTGGTCTTGAGAATCGCAAGTTCAAATTCGGCCAAAATTGATGAATTTTTAGGAAATTTCAAGGGGCAATCCTCCATGAGAGACTTTAAGCCGAGGTCTCGAGTCTGAAGATTTTCAGGCTCATAAAAGAACCTCAAGCCTGAAAAAGGCCTCTCTGCAAAATTTAAATGACCTTCA
>JASPKZ010001645.1:0-69808 GCA_030220185.1 Diploptera punctata
TTTGTTTATTTTTAAAGGACGGGGATATTTACTTTTTTAATAAATGAAGGAAATGTTATCCATAAGAATGGAAAACAGAATACTTCTAATTTTAGAGTTAAATTTGCTTTGTTTTTCTAAGAGTTATGCATTCTCAATACATACATATTATGCCCGTGATATATTAACACACATTTGAGGGACAAGGATACATATCAGGTTTGGTCACTTTATTGTCTAAATAGAGTATTTGATTCTCAATGGAAAGTACTATACTTTAGGTGTATGAAGGATTAAAAGAACTTTTAAAATGATGGGTTTCTTTGCCTTCCAAATTAGGCACATATTTAAAAAAAGTAGGTGAGCTTGTATAACACTGAGGAGGTTAGAAGCAAAATTGCAAGTTTTGGTCAGGTGATTGAGAAATCAGTTTTATACTTGACGTTTATAAGAAAATCATAGGTAATTCTAAATCATAACTGCGGGTGATGTGTGGTTTTTCCCCCAAGATAACGCGCGAAAAGGACAATTAATCCTTTTACACACTTCTATTTTTCAACAAAAAAATTAATTAAGACCCTTTTTTTTCAAATCGCCTCACTTAAAAGGCAATTTTTTAGTGAGGGAAACAGCAACTTTCATGGATTTTCTCTTTGTAACAGCCGGAAATTCCAGCCGCGACTTCCAGCCGCGACTTCCAGCCGCGACATCCAGCCACGACTTCCAGCCACGACTTCCATCCACGACTTCCATCCACGACTTCCATCCACGACTTCCATCCACGACTTCCATCCACGACTTCCATCCACGACTTCCATCCACGACTTCCAGCCACGACTTCCGCCCGAGTTCCTCCCGACTTCCGCCCGACATTTACCCGACGTCCGCCCGACTTTCAGGCTTTGAGTGTTAGAGTGTCGCCAACACCATGTATACAAGTAATAATGAGAACAAGTGTACTGGAGGTTATGGTGTGGGAAGATAAAGACAAATGTATAAGGAAAATGAAACTTTAAGCACAGGAAGATGTGTAAACATTAAAAATCTGTGAATAATTTAATAATCATTATTATTATTTTCTAAATTAATAATCTTATCTACGATTTTAAATTAATATATTACTGAAGTATCTCGCAAATAAATGGTTTGTTAAAATCTGTAATTAACTAATATTTTGCACGTAACAACTAATTAAAAGTCCTCGCATCAGTTATGCAGAGTCAGGTATTCGTATTTTTTAATGTTACGCATGTGGATGAATTTGTTAGCCAAATTGTGACTTCCAGAGTTTTGCCCATTTTTATGCATTGTGGATCACTGTGCAGTGCTTGTATTTTCTTTCCTCGCGCCATCCCTACAATAGGAATAAATTCTTAGATGTTTTAATATATCAAGTATTGAAGAATAGCAAACATGACAACGTAACGATACTTTTCCGTTTTTAAAATGTAACAAAAATCTCACAAAATTTTTTACTAAGAGATGTGTGTTTAAAAATAAGAAGACTTACGTAATATCAAGCAAATAAGAAAATGAACAATTAGGAAAAGAAAAAGATTAAGCCGCTTCAAAACGCTATTATGACCCACCGCGCATGCTCGAGGTGCTAGAGCTGTGTTTCCCGAGGTAACGCATTGTTAAATGTTTTAAATATGTTGCATTTGGGTTCAATGGTCATAAATAGTTAAATATCAATAAAGGAGACATATTTCTAGATATTTATGAGTTTTCGACGTATACAATATAACGCGAACTACGACATTCGGAATAAAGTCCAACGTTCTTTTTTTCAAATTGTACATAGAGCTGATAATGTGTTAAATAATCAATTAAGTTGAGGAGACGGACCTTTCAGGTGAATATTCCTTAATTTTATATTAATCATTTTCTTAAACAATGACTTTATGTGTTGTATAATATTTACAAAATTTTGTGATGAGAGGAAATAACGTCTATACACATTAACGTCATTTTGAGCGAATTTTCAAATTCTTAAAGTCTTACAGATCTAATCTTTAACTTTAAATGAATTGTTTTTAATAACAGAGTTCTTTCAGTTCAGAGAGTAAATCCTTATGTGCTGTGTAATATCACTTTCATTGTATTGATTCAAAATTAAAAAGCATTTGTTTATTTTAATAAATTGTTAATGATGGATAAATATTAAGTTGTATAGTGTTTATTTATTTAATTGTTCGCAGAGATTTTAAATGCTGATACTACAGCCACTAATTTGAATCTATTTGAAACTTATCTGTATATTCGTGTGTTTGTTGCGTTTTGTAGGTCTCAGAAAAAAAAATACGTCGCTCAGGACATGACTCTAAGTTTATCACGCACTATGACTGTTATTATTATTAGCAGAAGATTTTAGGACACATGCCACTGAAACAACTGTACCGAGAACTGTTAGCGGATTGTTTCCATAAGATCAATGGTTATAGGTTAAGTCATGCTTCAATACCGTCCTCAAGGGAAGAGATCTTTGTGATGTTCTACTAAAAGATAGACCGATAAAGCTTCATTGAAACCATTACAGGCATTAGGGCTTTAACTTATTTGGAAGAAGAAAATAATAATAAGAAAATTATATAAATAAATATACACATTGGATCTCAGCTAGTGGTTGGAGGTGAAGTTGGAGCCGGTGTATACTGCACAGTATTCCCCTTCCATACCATTGTTGAGAGTCCTGCCAGTGTTTACCACAATGTCTTGCACGTGTAACCATCTTCTATAATGGTCTAATAAACACTAGAATATAATAGTACACAGTTATAAGCCAGTTAAATCAATTGAAAAACATTAACAAGTCATGTGCGCTATAATTCCAGAATTTGCGTAACCAACGAATTGAAAGCAAATTAATTGCGTTTCATAATAATAAGGTAATTATGTAGTAGGTACTTCTTTCGAACTAGTTCTATTCAGTTAATTACAAATTAAAAATTATTTACATTATTCTAGCGACGATTCGTATGAACGATCAAGTTATAATAAATTGCAATTTCTCGAGAAGTAGTCATGTTAAAACCGTACAGACTAAAATTCCACTTAACTTATAGCGTATGCTACATAAAAGACAGTTATCTCCTCCCTGAAAGTAAGTGTCCATGTTTTGTATCAACTATAATATTATTGGGAGAATAATTGCTGTATAAATTTGCAGTTTAACGTTTTTTTTTTAAGATAAGTTCAGTTACGGATGTCCCTGTAATATGTAGTTATGATCACTACACAGAAAGAAAAACACCAAAATTACGTGAAAGTTATACCAAGTAATCATTTTTTATTATTATTGGACATATATAAATCGTATTTCGCCTTAAGGTGCACTAGGGTTAAGTTTGTGACACAGTTGTTGTACTTTATATAAATTGATCCAAACCTAAAGTGATTTTAACGAATCTTATTTATCAATTTTACTTTCTTGTAAAGGTTTGCACTTAACAAACAATTTTGAAAATTATTTGAAAAAAAAATACTCTTTCGACTTATACACAATTTGGATTAATAATGCCCTCGACTGTCAATAAGGCTGTTACCTTTCTTCTTCTTCTTCTTCTTCTTCTTCACTTCTTGGTTTAGCCACTAGATGCCTGTTCCGTCTTCATTAATAGATCTAAGACCATCTCTTCCGAGGACGTCCGACATCTCTTCTTCCTCTCGGAAAATAATGTGATATTTTATTTGGTAATCAACTTTCTTCCATTCTCTCGGACGGACTGTTACCTACCTTATAGCATAAATAGCTTTAAATCGATTTGATATTTCGTTTAGTTAGTAATTGTCAATCAAGTAAACTACAAACCTGTAAATTAAGTTATTGTCAAGTCTCTCTTGTACTACGGATGTCATATCAAAGAGAACAGTGCCCAGGCTGTTGTGTATACAGTGGGTGTCAAACGTATTCATTCACATCATTTGATAGAGATATTTTCATCGTGTATGAAAATAAAGGCATCTATAAACTAATATGCAATAGTTGTGAAAAATTCTACATATGCAAAACAATAAGAAACTTTAACACACGATATTCAGAACATTTTGTTAGTAATGAAGAAAAATCAAGTTTTGCCAAACATATACTCAAAACAGGTCATCGATTTGAAAAAAAAATCGATAACTCTATGTCAGTACTACACAAAGAGTATAACAATGACTGGGTCAGCATCCTTGAGGACATAGAGATTCTGAAAGAAGCAAGGAATGAAGACCTGCTCAATGAGAACATAACAGCAGACATAAATCCGTTGTACAACCTATACACCACCATCAGCATCAGTTCCAGTTAAAAGCAGAAGATGAAACTTTGTTTTCGAAAGGCCTCCACATTAGAATAACTTGAAGAAGTTTAATAACTTAGTTGAGGACGACTGACTTACCTCGTGAAAATTATGTATAATTAACATCTTAATAGGTAACTTTTTTCAGCAACGAAAATAAACCCTTTTAATTAAAACTCTCTTTAACCCGGGAGTCGTATTAATTTAATATAGTTGGCTCTTAGAATATGGCACTCTCTGGCCACATGCCATTCACTGCATTTTTCTCACTTTATTTGATGTCAATAACATATTTGCCAATCTTTTTCTTTTCTCATCTACCGTGAGCTCCCGAATTAATTCTGTTATATCTTTGTGGTTTAAGTTTTGTTTAATCTCAATATTTGTTATGTATCAGCTGCCCGCAATATGTTCTTCAGAATTCTGTTTCCTTTCATTTGGAGTTGTTTTAATAGAGTTTTTGTATCGCACCAGGAGCTGGTCGTGTAAGTAGCTGAGCTCCTGATGAGTTGATTGTATATCATCATATATTTAATGTTTACATGTACTGTAGGTAATGTGATTAGGAGTGACCACAGGGATCTTCTGCCGTGTTCTATTTTTAGCGTGGTGTACTTTGTATGTGCACCCCATTCTAAATTACTACCCAACAATATGAACAAATAGTTAACTTTGAAACTATATTCAGTACTCTCATTAAATAAAACTGAATTTGAGATTTTCTTAATGCTGTTTTTTCTAGTTAAAGGTACATATATAGTTTTGTCATCGTTTATTTTAGTTTACAGTTAGTGCACCATGTTTCTAATTCTGTTAGCTGCCTTTACACCGCATAGTAATCACAATTATTAATCATATTCGATGCAAAGACAGCAATATCATCTGCAGAAACAGAAATATCTATATTTGATCTTATTGGCAAATCGACAGTAAAAACATAATGTTGTTGACTGTCACCTCGAGCTCCAAATGGGAATCAACGATCAATCACGTTTCAGTGAATTTTGTTTTATAACTAATGACAGTTGTGTTTCACCTCCATATTTATCGAATTGTGTTCACCAAAACAAAAAAATCCCCCCCTTTCCAATATTCTGAACAGGTCAGAGCATTACTTTACGATGATTGACTCTCGAACAAATGCGTTGAATATAGCAAATAATGAACAGATTCCTTCCAACTACACATTTGATAATTGTGTGTTCAATAATTGTGCTTTAAATAATGATTTTACGGAGTTGTTTCTTAAAAAATTAATAAATAAACTTTAATATTGGTTATAATATACAGTTTGATGTGTTACGTATTTTTTCCACCAGGGTACATTCTTACAATATTACGATCCTTTTTGGCATTAAATAATATGATCTAGTTGCAGTGGATGAACAAATAAAACATAACCAAAATTTTCTCATTTGTTTTTCAAACGTCGCCGTTTACATTAAATGCATAAATATTTTAAAAATAACTATATTTAAGTAATGATTTGTGAGCAAACAGCTTAATTTTATTGTTTGGATAGTCCTAACAAATGCCACTCTTGATTTCGAAATCCTCTAGATAGATTGGAAAACACTCGTGGCATTACTTATGGCAATATAGATAGATACCTGTGGCACTCCCGCTCTAATTCTTTTAGTTTGGTAGATGGCACTAGTGTGTATAAACTTAAAAGATCGATTATTTAAGTAACAATTAGTGATTTTTATCAAGAATAAAGAAGTTTAAGAACTTAGCACTTCGTAAATTAGTCCCCGGTGCCAGACATTGTCAAACGTTTTTTGGAAGTTCAAGTGTTTCCATTGTTAATCGATTCCTTTAATTTTTCGGTAGTTCTCAAAAATTACAATAATGTTGATTTATTTTTTAAAAAAGCACATTGTTCTAGATGAGTAATATTTGTAATGTGGGATTGTAGTAATTTCAAAATATATTTTTGCAAAACTTTTTTCTGTGGTATTAAACTTAGAGATCTATAATTTTGGGGTTTATTTCACATTTGTGACTACCAAAGGCATGGAAAATAGAAAGAAGAAACAAAAAGGAAGACCAAGAACAATCTGGAAGAACAACATTCAAAATTCAATGAGGAAATTTGGTGTAACAGATGAAGACACAGAGAAAAGAGAACGATGGAGAACTTTAATTCAGGAAAATTTCTAAATGTTTGTTGCAAACTGTTAGTCTATAAGTCCGTATTAATTTATGTTTATTTATTTATTTATTTTTAATTCATGTTAACTACTAAGATTGGTTGGAGAGAATCCTCAATGACGAGGAAAATCCTCAAAATGAATTAATTTTACTTTTGTTACCTTTCGGAAAGAGAACCAGTCGGGAGGCTTTCCAGACCTCACATATATATATATATATATATATATATATATATATATATATATACTGGGAAATCAATATTGCATTCCATCCATCCATAGTAATTCTGCCCAGGGCAGGTCTTTCACTAAAATCATAGCATTTTCATGCTATGCTTGCAGCTTTACTGGGGAATTGTAGGTGTGGTAGCTTCCCGTTGCTTTCCACACCGGTGAAGGATGATGATGATGATGATAAGGATGATGAAAACCATATGATTTCGGGGACCGTTTGGGTCTTAAAGTTTTCCTGACATTTGTTTTGCAGATAAGGAAAAACCCCGATAAAAACCTCGCGCATAAAAACTGACCCGACCGGGGATCGAACCCGGGCCTGCTGCGTTACAAGGCAGCACGCTACCTCGAGACCTCAGCGGTGGACAATATTGCATTAATTCATTTTTTAAAATATAAGATATTTTTATTCAAACGTTTTAGCGCTCCATAAGGAGACTTCTTATTTAGAGTATTTTTAATTAGATTTCCGAGTTTAACAGGGTTGGTCCATGATGAACTCGGAGTATCTGTAACGTATTATGAAATTTTTCTATATTTTAATTTAGAGGAATGATGTTTGGTTTCCGGAAGACGGCGGCAGCTGTCAATGATACCGGATAATGATCATGATGATAATTTTAATTTATTTGTTGTACTAAATTTTTATCGGGTTGAATTGCGTTGTTCTCTTCGTTTACCCTTTTCCAATAGTTAGCTGTAAATTTACTTCACCTGCGTCCTGATAAATGAGTCGTCCTTGATCAGCATCCAGTGGGGTATTACAGACTTTCTTATATTTCCTAGTTCATTAATGAAATTCCAAGTATTTTTTGTTTGCATACTTTTATTTATTTCTATTTCAAAATGTTCATTCTTATATATATCGATCACTTTTGTAATTAATTATATTAGAAAATGAACTGCTGTTTTATCCCTAGGATTTCTGAATTTGTGCCATTTTTCGGAGTTTATTTATGTGTTTAATAATTTGTTGAATTAAAGAGTTTTGTTTTATGTTTAAGTTATTGCAAAAAATGGGATTCTTATGATTTGTTGTATTTGCTTTTGTAGTACATGTTATCGTGTCTGTATACGGTTTGTTGTAATAATCAATTTCTTCTTGTGTGTTTATAGTAACAGCATGCGGGAGTACTAACATGTTTTGAAATTTAGCCAATCAATATATTTTTCATCTAGATAGTTGTCAGGAATAGGTTTAGAGATCGGTAATTGTAAAAAACACTGGAAAATGATCCGATTCAAACTCATGCAGACGCAGAGATCGTTATATTAGATGTGTTTCGCACACAGGCACATATCGTGAGCCTCCAGCTGATTGTTCGGATAAAACGTTGGCTCGTCTGGGCTTAAAATTTTAAAACCTTACCTATCTGATAATCCGTCAGTTAATCTTCCCCGGGCATATGTTTTGTTATAGCAGGATTTAGTATTTTTAGCATTAAAATCTCCCGTCAATATAAAATTTTGTTTCAAATTTATTTGTTGTTTTAGTTGGGATTGATTAATATTATTGTTGGAAGAATAATAAATAGATGGAGTTGATAATTGTGTGTGTATTATATTAACAGGGACTTCATTGGTGGACTGTCTCAATATCATTAAAATTAAACATATTTTTACGGGAGTGTGGAATATTTCATTTAATTAATATATGCACACCTCTATAAGGCTGTGTCATTTTTCCTATGCATTTTGTAGTATTTAGTTCTTAAACTTTTATAATTTGATAATTTAGTCTCATTTATTAACATTATATCTAAATAAATTTCTTAAATAACATTAGTAAATCATTAATTTGCTTTCTGTGCCATTAGCATTGATGTATAATATATTAAGTGCCTAGTGATTTTCCGTCCGTAATTAACAGTTAATAAAAAGTGAGAGGACAGTCTCCATTAAAATGTTAGTAAACGTATCCGGGGCTGTCTTAAGTTCAAACATAGCTTGTTTGAATCCCGCTACTATCGTTCCAATATTTAAATCTCCAATAAATTAAATAGAAATGAAAATATAATTCTTATATTATTTCCTGGATTCTGTTTTTAATTTATATTCTGTTTTATACCGAATTTGTTTTAGTTACTTACTCACTCACTGGCACTATCGAACCCGTAGGTTCATGGCCGCGCGGACATACGCTCTCCATACATCCCTATCCTGAGCTAATACTTTCCAATCATTCCCTGTATAATCTACTTCCCTCAAATCATAGTTAATGTTATTCTCCCACCTCATTCTTAGTCTACCAACTGGGCGTTTTCCCTCTGGCTTTCCTACAAGAAGCTTCCATGCAAGTCTTTCATTCCCCATACGTGCAACATGTCCAGCCCATCGCAGTATACGAGACTTAACTGTTCTTATTATATCTGGCGTCGTATAAAGACCATGTAGTTCATTGTTATGTAGTCTTCTCCATTCACCTGTCCATTCATCTCTCTTTGGTCCAAAAATTCTCGTAAGTACTTTATTCTCAAATACTTGTAATCTCCTTTCCTCCCTTAAAGTAAGAGTCCATGTTTCACACCCATATAATATGACTGGTAGAATAATAGTTTTGTCTATTTTCAGTTTAACGTTTTTTGAAAGGAGTTGTGACATCAAGAGTCTCTGCAATGCATAATAGCACGCATTTCCAGAATGAGCTTTTGTTTAATTTCTTTGTGTATCTCATTCCTATTTGTGATTATTGTTCCTAGGTATTTAAATTCAGCCACTTCCTCAAAATTTCCCTCATTTGTCATTAGCTGTCCATTTCCATTATATAATGTATTTCTACGTGTGACCATATATTTAGTTTTATTGATATTTACTTCTAGTCCTAATTTCTTAGTGTTACTCAATAGTGTGTGCGTGTTGTCCTTTAGTATCTCCTCGCTATCGGCCAATAGTACTACATCATCAGCATAAACTAACAGCTTATTAATACCATTGAGTTGTAAGCCTTCCTCATTCTCTAGAGATTTAATGGCATGCTCTAGTACAAAATTAAATAGTAGAGGAGATAGTGCATCTGCTTGCTTCAACCTATTCTGGATTTCGAAAGTGTCCGAAAACTGTTTGCCTACACGCACCCTACTCTTTGTGCCATTTAGACACATTCGTATAAGTCTAACTAACTTTTTAGGAATTCCGAACTCCAGCAGGATACTATATAACTTCTACCTCTTAATTAAATCATATGCTTTTTTGAAGTCTATGTATAGTTGATGTACAGTAGCATTATATTCCCATTTTTTTTCTAAAATACAAACAAACCTTCATTTTTATATATTAGATAATAATAGGGACTTCATTGGTGCAGTGTCTCAATATCATTAAAATGAAACAAATTTGTATGGGTGTGGAATAATTCCTTTAATCAATATGTGCACACCCCTATAAGGCTGTCTGATTTCTTTTCTATGCATTTTGTAGTATTTAGTTTTTAACTTTTATAATTTGATAATTTTGTCTCATTAATTAAAATTATATCAAAATTAATTTTCTTAAATAACATTAGTAAATCATTAATTTGCTTTCTGTGCCATTATCATAAGTAATGCCACGAGTGATTTCCAAATTATCGATAAATTCACGACTCACGAAGTGAGGAGTGAATTTATCTAGAGAATTTGGAAATCAAGAGTGGCATTTGTTAGGACTATTTAACGAATAAAATTAAGCTGTTTACTCACAAATCATTATTTAACTATAGTTATTTTAAAATATTTATATATTTAATATAAACGGCGATGTTTGAAAACAAATGAGAAGCGATAGGTACGCTTCTACTGCTTCTTTTGTTTATCACTGCAACCAGATCATACTATTTATTGCCAAAGGAACGCAATATTGTAAGAATGCTCTCTAGTGGAGAAAAAATGAAACACATCAAACTGTATATTAATTAATTTGTGATGTCGTATGATGTAAATATGACAATTATATTTTTCTGGATTATTACCTGGGAAAAAATACATTTAAGAAACTGCAAACAGTGGTTTCTTTTTTTGGTGGTATAATCAATTGCTACAAATGTTGACATGTATGCACTATATATACAATCTGGTAGCTGTATTTCTTATAGGCTCAGTCACTGCAAAATAACGTTCAGACCTGTTCAGAATATTAAAAAGGAGGAGCTTTGTTTAATATATGATAATCCTAACACTGATAAATATTTCGTGAAACACGACTCTGATTGGTTGTAAAACAGAAATCATTGAAACGTGATTGGTCATTGACTCCCATTTGGGGCACGAGTTAAATAGTCATTGAAGTATAATATATTAAGAGCCCTAGTGATTATCCGTCTGTAATTAACAGCCATTAAAATCCTTATTTTAGTAAAAGTGTCCCGGGGCTGCCTTAAGTTTAAGCATAGTTTGCTTGAATCCCGCCACTAACTTTACAGTATTTAAATCTCTAATACATTTTAAAATTTCCAAAAATATAATTTTCGTATTATTTCCACGATTATGATCTTAATTTCTATTTTGTTCTATTCCAAATTGGTTTTAAAGTTGGAAATTCTCTCTTACTCATTATGTTAATATTATTGGATTTTGTTTTGTCTTTGGAGTTTGAAGGTTCCACATAATTTGTGAAAGATTTGGACAATTTTTGTCATTTGCTAATTGTTCTCCACCCACATATTTTTTATATTTTTGCATATTGTTTGGGAGTTCAAATGATCTTAATTAATGTTATTTATTTTTTGTATTTTTAGCAATATTTCTAGAATTGGTACCATTATGTATAATAAATGCATCCATTTCGTTGTCGAAACTATTTTAACCATTTTATAATTTAATTTTGTTATTTAATTCGTTTAAAACAAAATATATTTTAGATTGGACGTTAGTGTCGTGGTTTTAGGTTTATTCCCTCGCCCACGCAGAGAATTATGGATTAAAAAAGTAACTTATTTGATGTAACACACAATGGTAGCAGAGCGTCACTACTTACTTATGTTTAACGATGGAAATTCTTCTTTGAATATTCCGATTAATGATTCATCTTGTTTCTTGAGCACCAAGTATACTTGAACTTCTATTAATATTAGATCTTTCTGAATTGTTTATCCCTGTAAAATAAAGGTAATGTAAAAATTAATATTTAGAAATGATTTAACTAGGATATCGGATACATTGTTTGTATTTAAAATTATAGTACTAAACTCCATAGCGCGACAGACGTGGAAGGTAGGCACTTGACCAGGTGGTTGTGACCTCACATTCACACGTGTCAAGCACAGAAAAGAACCATAATGCAGTTAATATTGTGGTGACAATATCGGCTCTCCCACCCGTACAGCTGGTTCCTCTCCCTGGTGCTGGTACTTACTGTAGCTACCCAGATTCCCCACGATAGGCCTACGATGTTTGAGTGAGCACCATTCTCCTATCCGTTAGTCGTGCAAAGGAATTTAATGTCTGCGATGGGAGTTTTGCTGGCTGCAATACCTGTTATTCTGCGAAGAACCTTGCCCATTTAAATGGAACCAGGCTTCCTCTGAGAACCATATTAAACACGGATCAATTATTCCAATATTAACATTCTGCAACACCCAATTACAAAAACGTAACCGCATCTCAGGATCACGTGGCTGAAGTTCATGCATTGCAGTTATTCTGTTCGGTTTCAAACGTAAAAGTTTTGTAGCTCTCAATGCTGACGCCTTCGAAACACCAGTTTCTTGTGCAAGTTGTCGTAGGAAGTTTGTTGGCGTATCTTCTAATCTTTCTCCTATTTTGTCTAATTTTTCCTCAGTAAGCACAAGTTTTATTATCTTTGGTTTCTCATCGAGCACAGAACCCGTTCCTCTAAATTTGTTTATAAGTCCCCGAACGTATCTTTATTTCGAGGATTTACATTTGGAAATTGTGTTGGAAATCGTCTAACGACTTCTCTGCAAAACTCTGTTTTCACATAATTATCGTACATAAATACCCTATGCTGTACTGTAAACACAGATCGAGGCACAATAACTATGAGTAAGACCACAATTGGGGCAATATACGTGTACTTCACCTTACAATCATGTAACTCAACTGCCTCGCTAGTTTATGACTCACAGTCAGCCGTACAGTTGCTATGCCGCGTGACGTGGAGTGAGGACTCCTGCTGGCCTGGCCATGGGTCGAGAGATTCTCTCTGTATATACTGTCTATATTGTAGCCCACTTTGTAAAATGTAGTGGGCAGTCAGCTGATAGGCCAAGGCCTATCGCACCGTGGAGTTTAGTTTAGTTTAAAAATCTTTATACTTGATTCCAAGACAAGAACAGAATAACGAATTATCTGCAAATATGTGAATCATAATATTTGTAATTATAATGCTAATTTGTTATAATATTCAATGAGTTAACTTTCAAATGTATATTTATCTATTTATAAACCTCTCATCTCGTGTCCGACTCAGGATCTGGATGAGGGATGAGATGCGATGAAGATCGTTATATTGAAGATCTGTGAATGACAAGGAAGCCGACCGAACGCCTTTTGCATCATCACAGGGGCAGATGAATGAGATGAGTGTAAAGAAATGGTGGACTTACAGTTTTTTGCGGAGGAAAACTCGAGAAATCCCAAATAAAACCCTGTCCAGAATCCGTTTCCTCCACTACGGAACCCATATGAAATGACCAAGAAACTATCTCGAGACTCCAACGGTGAGAGGCGAGCCTATATATTGTACTATATATATATATATATATATATATATGATGTAATATCATATTATGAAGCTGTTAATCGATGATACATTTACGTGATAGAGGAGACATACGTACTCTTTTGGTTTGTCTACTGATCTCAGATCTATAAACCGACAGATGAAACAGTACTGAATTCATTCTTTCCGATATTAATATTTTAACAATTTCATTTATATTATTAATCAATCCCACGTTGAGTAGCGTTGCATCTTAACGTTACATCATCATTACTGTTACCTTGTTGTGCAACAAGGTGTATTTTATACAAAACTTGTATCAATGTTTTAAAATAAAATATTAGGCCTAATTGAACGTGGTAGGAACAGTTCCATGCCACACCCCGTGTATTGTTGTAGATTCATATATATATATATAATGTTGTATTCATATTTTTGGCATTGAGCGATGCAAGCTTAATATGACATAAGAAAAATAAATGCCTGGACGGGATTCGAACCCGGACTTATGAATTGGCACTTCAGCGTCTTATCCATTACACACCGGTCAAATCAAATACAAACATTTATTTGTCTTAAATATATATTCTCCATTATTACGAGATGTAGTGAGAACTAATGTTTCTATTGGATTTGCCCGGTAGTGTAATGGATGGCACGCTGAAGTACCAATTCAGACGTTCGGGTTCAAATCCCGTCCACACATTTATTTTCCTTATCATGTCATATTAAGCTTGCATTGCTCAGTGTCAAAAATTCAATTATAACATGGATAAAGCGTCACTGCTATAAAGTAAAAATATTCTCTATAATTTGCTTACATGTTATAGTAGCTAGCTACCAGGTGGCAGTGAAGATCGAGTTCTCACTACATCTCGTAATAATGGAGAATATATATTTAAGAGAAGTAAATGTTTGTCTTAGATTTTCCCGTTGGTGTAATGGATAGCACGCTGAAGTTTCAATTCAGACGTCCGGGTTCATATCCCGCCCAGGCATTTATTTTTCTTATCACGTCATATATATATATATATATATATATATATATATATATAAGCACTTATATCTACTAAAAGTGTCATTAAGTTGTAGTTTTAGATAAATTAGCATTGGCATCAAATAAATTGGAGGAATTATTTATTTTATTCTTCTTCTTTTTCTTCTTCTTCTTAGGTACTCTAGTCGATCTTGGTGCACTAGTTGTAATCACACTTGCCTCTGGTGACAAACTTCATGACATCAAACCCAGGTGGGTTCTGTGGATTTTTCAGCGTGTACAAGTCCACATTATGTGTTCATTTGGAAGCGATCTAAACATGTGAGTCCCCTGTCTAGATGTACGGCAAGTAAAAGATCTTCAAGCCTCTGATCAAAATAATTTTGGTCCTTTCGCGCCAAAATTTTGAAATGCGATGCTAACAATCCTGATTGTTGAAGAGAGTCATTCAGTTAAAAAATATTGTAATTCTGATCGAACAATTAGTTTATCGTTCTCAGCTATATTTTTACCGACTTTACGTAGTTCGTTTTCTTTCGTACGAATTTTGTATGGAGACGGGCTAACACTGAACTCGTAAATTAGAGGTCCAGGATTTCTTTTGACGTTTCTTCCGAAGGAGGTTATCTTCTTTGCGGCTAAGCTGTTCCTCCTACCAATTGACCTCTATTACACTATCTCTTCCTTTAAAGAGCCAAAAATTCGCTTCCCAATTGGTGCCAGTTGATATCCTCTTCCTCAGACAACTTCTTTGGTTTCTCGCCCAAGGTTTGTCCTATAATGGAATCCTGCCAATAGATACTGCTGGAATAGTGTTAACGTACTTGCTCCTGGATTTCAAAATGCAAGTGTTAAAACACGGCAGCTAGGATGAATTTTCAGGGCATAAAAATCCTCAGACTAGGTTCCTTCGGAAGCGAACTAAATAATTTGGTCCTCTTTCTAGATTTACGGCACTCAAAAGAACATCAAGCTTTACAAACGAGACTTTTGAGCATTGATTATCAATAAATCCACGTAAACAATAACGCAAAACGGATAATACATCAACAGTCAGCACAGCTTTCTTACCTTATATACAACGGGTCACAGATCGGATCGGCAAAGTACTAAAAAAGCACAATATTAGAACAATTTATAGACCTACAAGAAAAATAGAAAACTGCCTTCGCTCATCAAAGGATCCTCGACCACCACTCTCCACCTGCGGTGTATACCGGCTTCCGTGTTCTTGTGGAAGACCTTACATAGGAACCACAAAAAGAAGCATAGCCACCCGTTTGACTGAACATTAAAGAAACTGCAGACTAGGAAAAATAGAAAAATCGGCCGTAGCAGAACACGTTATTACTGAAAACGGACATCAGATTCTCTACGATGAAACACAAGTTTTAGCTACAACACCATATTATTTCCCAAGATTATACAGAGAGGCCATAGAAATTTATAAACACAAGGAAAATTTCAATAGAAAAGACGAAGGAATAAAAATAGCCAAAGCCTGGTATCACACATTAGACAATAGACAGTCAAAACCTACTAATAACAAGGAGAGAGTTCCGAACCAATCAGAAGCCAGTATGATTATGTCGATCCAAACATCTCCGACTCACGTGACGTCAGCACTAGTATAAATAAGAGCGTCCAGCTTTCTGCTGTTCATCACAGCCAGCCCCATTCATCGTCTTGGTTCCCTATTGAGCTGACAGCGTATTGATTTTCTACTAAACTCCAGTGACGTCATTGAAAACAACAGCACAGCGTACATCGTTCAACGACGCTACAGCAGTGCCCTCTGTTTCTCACGGACTTCTGGACTACTAGTAAACATCAAAACACTTTCCTTCCAGCGTTTCAGCGCTGATTCTTCATTTTTTCTTCTGTGCTAGTGAAACATATAAATAAATAGTGTCGTTTAGTGTTCTGTGAAAACCGGGTGAGGCTCTGGTAGCCAATACCCCTCTGAGCATACGCTCAGTGAGTACTCAGTGCGAGTGTTATCAGGTGTGGTTTAGCCACTGCATTAATAACTCTTCTACAAACTGTGAGTATTAGTGTTAAGCCCATATCTATTTGGTGTAAGTGTTCAGTGTCTAGTGCATTAAAACAAGCCATTGGACTAAGTCTTGGGCGAGTCCAAGCACCATGGCGACCAGCTGTGAAACCAGTGATATGGAAGTGGTGGAAGAGGTGCGGGACTACAGTCCGCTTGAATTCTGGGAAATAGCTTCAAATCAATTTGAAGCGTATATAAAGAAACAAAATTTCAAACCAGATTCCAAATTTTCCACAGTTGCAAATAAAATTCAAGGCACTTTCTGGATCATTTCAAGTTATTTGCAAACATACCCAGAGTTCGAGCGGTCTGACACAGCCTTGGATATGACGCGGAATTACTCTGATGCATTAAGTCAACTAAAAGGAAAATATCTAGAAAAGATTCTAAATGCTGTACAGAAGATGGCTATGGACGTTCAAACCACTTGTTTCCTAACATATGGTGAAGAACGCACAGAGTCATCAAGTGAACATAAAAAACGAAATGAAAACCAATACGAAACACCAGAAAAGAAAATGAGGAAACAATCAAATCCCAGTAAAAGGTACCAACCGTGTCATATTCACAGGAAGTGTCAGTTTCAAACCCTTATTCCATATTGGCTAATATGAATGAAACTGAGAAACGTCCCGCATCTCAAGCTGGACCATCAAAAGAGGCTAGGGCTCCTACTGCTACAACAAATTCGCAGCCCACTGGTGTGCTACCACCTAAAAAAGAACCAAGACCGCCCCCAATTACAGTTATTGGGCAAGCTGATGCCTTCAAAATGAATAAAGAAATCACTTCTAAACTTAGTGGAGATCTCAAAGTAGTTAGCACGCCAGAAGGTCTGCGATACTACGCCACCTCAGTGGCAGATCATAAGTTACTCAAAGAATATTTTTCTGCTGTAGGTAAACAGCACTACATCTACATAATGAAGCAAGATCTGCCACTGAGGGTGGTATTAAAACGACTTCCAGCCAGTACATCAAACGTGCTTCAAAGTGATCGAAGTGCTTCAATCTCTTAAATACCCTATCAAGACAGTAAAACAAATTTCAAAGAAAGAAAACGAAAAACTGGTACCATTTCCTATCTTTATATTGGAACTCGACAATAATGATTCCGGTCGAGAAATATTCAACCTCACAAAACTCAACTATATGATTGTAGCAGTGGAGCCTTATAGACCCCAATCAGGGCTAAAACAGTGCTTCAACTGTCAACGTTTTAATCATACATTTGCAGGGTGTAGCCTGACGCCCAAGTGCGTAGTTTGCGCAGAACCCCATAATCACAGTAAATGCCCTGTCAAGCAAGAAGCTTTGACCGACAAATCAAAACTAAAATGTGCAAATTGTGGAGCGTCAGGTCACCCTGCCTCATACAGAAAATGTCCATCATACGTTGCAGCAAAAGCTGCCTTTCTGAAACATACAGAAAATAATTCAAATAATTCAAATTCAAAACAGCAGAACATTCAACGCAGAACTTTTTCTTCAAAACCAATCAATCCAAATATTTCCTTCAGCCAAGCAATTGGCCAGCCAAATTTTCAATCACAAAGCACTGCTAAAAGCTCGAATAGACAAGCATCTAAACTCCATCTATCAAGTCAGGGACGCGAACTTCTCAATAACTTAGAGCCATTATTAGCTCAATTACAATCTCCAATGGAGAAGTTTGCGTTCATGACAAATCTAGTAAATATGTGTTTCGGTGAATATGTGTAGGTTCCATACCGGAAGCTTTCTCAACGTTGCGGCTTTTAATGCCAATGGTGTACTTAAACAGATTCGAGAGCTTATTACTTTTATACAAGAGAGAGATATTGACATTCTTCTTCTGAATGAAACTTTTTTGAAACCAGGTAACAAATTCAAAATTCCGAATTATTGTATATATAGGAATGACCGATTGAATGGTCCCCTTGGAGGTACAGCAATTTGTATTAAACAAACCATTGGCCACAGAGTGGCCCCTACACCCAGGCTTCAATTTATTGAAGCAACAGCCATCTTCTTGCCAATTTCAGCCCGCGAATCAATTTATATAGTTTCTATTTACAAATCACCTACCAGACTCCTAAAGAGGTAAGACCTAAACGCTCTCACTTCCGTCTCCCCTAACTACTTGTTAGCGGGAGACTTCAATAGTAAACATCTTCTTTGGAATTGTCGTACCCAAAATGGATCTGGTGTGATACACCAAAATTTTTGTCAGCATCATAACATAGAAATTTCCGCTCCATACTTTAGAAACACACATGTTGGCTTTCGATCAGATATACTGGATATAGTTCTCTCGAAGAATGTACCTATCTCTCCACACGTCACCACAATTACAGACGTACTTAACTCAGATCACAGTCCTATACTCTTTAAAATCAGTCCCACATTTTTGTTGTCCTCGCCCCCAAACATGTATTATGATCACACTGATTGGCAGAGTTACACACACATGCTTAACCAATGGGTTAAGCCGACACTCTCTGTCCAATCAACAGAACAAATAGAACACGCTGTCCTTAGTTTACAGGCTAGTATACAAACGGTCATTACACTATCTACAACACAAACAAACAAAAATGCACATACAAAACCATACGATCCTACACTCCAAAATTATTTAACTGAGAAGAAACGATATCTCAGATTATACCGTACTTTTGGCGCACCCCAACACAAACAACTTTACAATCGCTATGCTCAGTTGGTGCGAAACCGATTAGAAGAAATGCGAAATGCTGAATGGGATTCTTCCCTTCAGCGTTTCACAGATGCTAAAACTCCTCCGTGGGAGATATTGAAAAGAATTAGAAGGAGTCGAGCTCCGCCTCCTCCATCAGCTATATTTTATGACGGAGATTGGGCTTACCTCCCACGGGAGAAAGCCCAAGCTCTCTCTAAACACCTAGAATCAAGGTTTCGCCCACATGAGCTCACCACACCGGCTCACGAAGCTGAAGTATACCATACAGTAAGTACTTTTCTTGAGAGACCTATTCCTCTCGCCCTTCCTGATATACGGCTTTCAGAATTGAAAGCCGTAATCCATAATCTACCTTCCAAACGTGCCCCCGGTCATGACCGGATACCATATTTGGCGGTAAAATATTTACCGCTAAAAGCCCTTCTCCTATTCCTTCAAATAGCTAAACTTTGTCTCAAGTACCAGTACTTCCCTGAGGTCTGGAAAAAAGCCAAAGTTGTAGCTATACCAAAGCCTGGTAAAGATCCAACCAACCCGGACAACTTAAGGCCAATCAGTCTTCTACCTGTGCTGGGGAAAGTTATGGAGCAACTCATTTTGGCAAGACTAAAAAGAGAGGTGGTAGAGAGAAACCTTATTCCTACTCACCAATTTCGCTTTAGAAAAACACATAGTACTCCGCTCCAACTTGCTCGACTGGTTGACCAAGTTGTTACGGGATTCAACAACAAGAGAAGTACTTTGGCAGTGTTCCTCGATATTGAGAAGGCATTCGATACGACTTGGATAAATGGACTATTATACAAATTAATAAAATTTCAAATTTCGGCTGATTTAATTAAAATTATAGCTAAATACCTAACTAACCGACACTTTTATGTGTCGGTTAGTGGGTATAATTCTGACTGCAAGCCACTCTTGGCGGGAGTTCCTCAAGGTGCAGTCCTCTCTCCGATTCTGTACACTCTCTATGTGTCAGACATCCCTAATTTTAACCGTATTAACCTAGCATACTTTGCTGATGATACTTGTTTGTATCTTCAGGCTCCATTCCGTCTATTACCTCGACGCGTCCCAATAATCCAGTCCGCCTTAAATTCCTACCATTCCTGGTTTGGTCTATGGAACATTAAGCTCAATGTTAACAAAACAAAAGCTGGTTTGTTTTCAAAGACTAGTAGACCAAACCAAATCCAACTCACCTTGGGAACTCATCACTTCCGACCAGAGCCTTATTCTTCTATGGTAACTCCTCGTGGTAAGACGTCTAGTAAGTGGACCTCCTGAGCCTACTTGGAATCACCGGCTTCGGCTTCGGCCAACGTTTCTACAGCTTCCTGAGATAGTGATATTACTAATAAGTGGGTCGTTCCTAGTGTAGTGGTAGTGTGTCACGGCACATCGGGGTGCGGCTGGGCAGCCAATCCCAAGTGACCTTCACTTCGGTGAAGTGTTGCTCAACCAGTGGTCCGTTGGTGGTTGTTTAATCATTGTTTCACTAACTCTACTAACTGTGAGTGGTGAATTAGGCTAGTGTTAATTGGTTTTTAAGTGTTTAGTGAAGTTTTCTAGAGCCAAGAACTAAGTCTTGATTACATCAAGCATCATGGCTAGTTCCAGTTCTTCCAATCAAAACGTGAGTACTGAAACAAACATGGATATATCTGAGGAGCCCACTACTCTCAAAATTTGGGAGAATACCTACTACAGGGTACAAGAGGTATTCAGGAAACAACCTTTTCTTGATCCAAAATTTACTGACCTGAAAGAAGAAATAGCAGGTGTCTTTGTATTAATAAATAATTACCTGAATACCTACCCAAAATTTGAGAGGAGTGATAGTGCTTATGATCAAACCGTACATTGTTGTCAACAAATAACTATACATAATGATTGTAGCCGGTCAAGAGAAGAATATTTGAATAATATTCTTGTAGAACTTAAAACGGTAGCCATGGAGTTTCAAACTTCATGTTTCTTCACCGCAGCAGACTCTATACCTGAACCTACACTAATAGCTACGGCTCAACTGAAAGAAAAGTTGAACGTAAGCAAAAAATGCAAAAAAGAGAAAGACCATAGTAAGGTTGGATCAAAAGCACAGGCATGTGCAGTACCTGTGCAAAACAGATTTGCTGTACTAGCAAACACAAGTGGTACTGCAGAGCCGCAGGCTCCTACACCAGGTTCTTCAAGTGTCAATGGGGCTCAAACAGCTACAACCCCCTCTGAAGTGACTAACGTAAGCAAAGGGCCTAGACCACCACCAATAACGGTACCAGATAAAAGTGATTTATTTCGAATAAATCGAGAAATTAAAGACCACCTGCAAAATGATCTAAAGGTAGTCAACACTTCAGAGGGGCTAAGGTACTACACAGCCTCAGTGGAAGACTTTAAAGTAGTGAAAGAATTTTTCACGAATGCAGGTAAACAGTACTATACTCATGTGATTAAACAAGAACTTCCACTGAAGGCTGTGTTGAAGAGACTGCCAGTTGAAACACCCATAGAGGAAATCCACGAAGAACTTTTGAAGCTTGAATATCCTATCAATTCAATAAAACAAATTTCCAAAAAAGAAAATGAAAACATCATTAAGCTACCATTATATATAATGGAATTAGAAAATAATGAGAAAGGTAGAGAGATATTCAACCTTCAAAAGTTAATGTACACTATTGTAGCTGTTGAGCCCTACAGACCTCGATCTGGACTCAAGCAGTGCTTCCGGTGTCAAAGATTTCAGCATACTTTCGCAGAGTGTCAACTCACACCGCGGTGTGTAATATGTTCCGAGGCACACAATCACAAAAACTGCCCCATGAAAACAGCAGCACTCACTAATAAAAAGCTGCTAAAGTGTGCAAACTGCGGTGGTGAGGGACACCCTGCATCTTACCGTCAATGTCCAGTATATCAAGCTGCCCAAAATGCTTTTCTAAACAAAACAAAAGTAACTCAGAAAAAATCTGAGCCAAAAACATTCCATTCTAAACCAGTTGATCCAAACAAATCTTACAGCCAAATTGTGGCACCAAATCTAATACAAACAAGAAAAAGCACTGCTCAACGTCAGACGAGGTCTGAATTGGATGTTGCTACTTCAGACCAGGGACAGCAACTTCTCATTGATCTTCAGAAAATATTATCTGGCCTGAGATCTCCAATTGAGAGGATGATGTACCTGGCCAAAGTAGCACAAATATGTTTCGGCGATAATGGATAGGTTTCGTCGTGGAAGCTATCTCAATGTCATGGCATTTAATGCCAATGGTGTAATCCGACAGCTTCAAGAACTAATAACATTTACACAAACAAGAGATATTGACATTGTTCTATTGAATGAAACCCATTTAAAACCAAATAACCGTTTCAAAATTCCGAATTATAGAACATATAGAACTGACCGCTTAGACGGTCCCCTAGGGGGCACAGCAATTTGTATTAAGCAGACAATTGGCCATAGAGTAGCTCATTTACCCAGGCTTCAGTTCATTGAAGCCACCGGAATTCTTATGCCTATCTCTCACCGCGAAACAATATTTATAGCTTCAATATACATATCACCGGTTCGTATACTCACGAGACACGACCTCAATATCCTTACATCTGTCTCCCCTAGTTATTTACTAGCGGGAGATTTTAACTCAAAACATCGCTTCTGGAACTGTCGTGTCTCAAACCCTTCAGGAACACTACTTCTAAATTATTGCCATCAAAACAATATTGAAATCTCTGCCCCCAGGGAACCAACACATTACAGCCGCACAGCCTATGGAATCACCACTAGCACACTCGACATAGCCCTCTCGAAGAATGTCCCTATTTCGCCACACATCACTACAGTAATAGACGCACTAAACTCTGATCATACACCAATACTCTTTAAAATTTCACCAGCATTTCTACTATCTTCTCCTATACATATCCATCAGGATAACATAGACTGGCAGAATTACACAGACATGCTTAACCAATGGGTCAAGCCTACACTATCTGCTCAGTCTACAGAACAACTTGAACACTCTGTCCTCAACTTACAGGCCACTATCAAAACGGCCATTACACTCTCTACAACGCGAACAAGACACACTGCACGACCACAGCAATACGATCCCACACTCCAAAATTATTTATTTCTAAAAAGACGATACTTAAAATGGTATCGTACTTTTGGCGCTCCCCATCACAAACAGTTATACAATCGATATGCTCATCTGGTACGGAACCGATTACAGGAAATGAGAAACGCTGATTGGGATAAAACCCTTCAGCGTTTCTCAGATGAACAAACTCCACCTTGGGAGGTAATTAAAAGAATAAAGAAAAGCCGTACTCCTCCGTTACCGACTGCTATCTGCCATAATGGGACTTGGGCCTATCACCCTCAGGAGAAGGCACAAGTCCTCGCGGACAACTTATCGCGGCGGTTTCGTCCACATGAGCTTACAACACCAGCTCATGAAGCCGAAGTGCACCAAACTGTTAGTGAATTTCTTGAAAGACCTATCCCTCATACCATTCCTGATATACGGCTTTCAGAATTGAAAGCCGTAATCCATGATCTACCGTCTGAACGTTCCCCCGGTCATGACCGGATACCTAATTTGGCGGTAAAACATTTACCGCCAAAAGCCTTAATCCTCCTCCTATATATAGTGAAGCTCTGCTTTCATTTCCATTACTTCCCTGAAGTATGGAAGAAAGCCAGAGTTATCACTATTCCTAAACCTGGCAAAGACCCTACCAAACCTGACAATCTAAGACCAATCAGTCTTCTACCAGTGCTGAGCAAAATACTGGAGAAACTCATTTTGGCAAGATTGAAAATTGAAGTCTCGACACGAGCATTGATTCCAAATCACCAGTTTGGTTTTAGAAAAGCACATAGCACTCCGCTGCAGCTTGCTAGACTGATTGATTGGATTGTTACGGGATTCAACTCCAAGAAATGCACTACAGCAATCTTTTTTGACATTGAGAAAGCTTTCGACACTACTTGGATAAATGGATTAATATATAAATTAATCAAATTCAATATTTCGGCACCTCTTATTAAACTTATTGCTAAATACCTAACTGATCGGCAATTTTATGTGTCGGTTAGTGGGTATGATTCAGACTGTAAGCCTCTCTTAGCGGGAGTTCCTCAGGGTGCAGTTCTCTCACCACTTCTGTACACACTCTATGTGTCAGATTTTCCAACATTTAACCATATCCAATCAGCATCCTTCGCAGATGACACTTGTGTCTTCTACCAATCCAGAATCAGAACACTTCCACACCGCATCCGAATACTCCAAACTGCACTAAATTCCATTCATTCCTGGTGTCGTCTGTGGAATATTCGGTTAAACGCCAACAAGACACTAGCTGTCTTGTTTGCGTGAACCTACAGACGACCTCCTGTACAACTCACTCTGGGAGCTCAACAACTCCGCTTTGAAGCTTCAGTCAAGTATCTTGGAGTTCATTTGGACTCCAAGCTTACGTTCAAAATTCATATTCGAAACATTATTCAAAAAGCAAATGCCGCAATTGCGCTTTTATATCCATTTTTCAAGTCACCTACATTATCGACACGGATCAAACTTACTCTCTATAAAGTTGTGATCCGCAGCATGTTGTTGTATGGAAGTGAAGCATGGAGCATTCTCGCTGCATGTCACAAAAAGAAAGTGCAAATCACTCAAAACAAAGTATTAAAAATCATATATTCGGCACCCATGTATACGAGAATGGCCAGGCTTCACGACCTAGCACAGATGCCGTATATTGCGACATCAATTGAAAATAATGTAACAGAAATGCTACATAAAATAACTAATCACTCTAATCCAATTGTGCGCAATATAGGGCGTATGCTACAACAACGTGCTGTCCACCGAAACATATTTCCCATACCAGACACTTGAAGGAACAAATAATGAAATGTGTGCTGTACAACAGCCGGAGTAGAGTGGCTCATTCTGCGCGGCTGGCTTTCGGACTCTCTGCTTGTCCAGTCGCGTAGTTTACGATGCCCTGCACCGGTGAGATGACAACCTCATTTCACCATGTTTCTATCAGCTCTAAGCTAAGCACAAAAATGCCGCTAACACAAACGGTCAAATGGTTAAACTCCCAACTGATAACCACGAAGGTATTGGCCACCAGGTAGCCGCAACTGGTTACAGACGTGGCACACTGGGCAATGCAGGAACATTGCCACTTATTAGTAGTAGTAGTACCAGAGCCTTCAGTCAAGTATCTTGGAATCCATCTGGATTCCAAGCTTACGTTCAAAATTCATATTCGGCATCTTATTCATAAATCAAATGCTGCAATTGCCTTATTTTATCCATTTTTCAAGTCACCTACACTATCCTCTCGGATCAAGCTGATTCTTTACACAGCTGTGATCCGAAGCATGTTGCTGTATGGTTGTGAAGCCTGGAGCATCCTCGCTGGATGTCACAAGAAGAAAGTTCAAATAATTCAGAATAAATGTTTCAAAATTATTTGTTCGGCACCAATGTACACGAGGATCGCAGAGCTTCACAACCAAGCACAGATGCCGTATATTGCGACTACGATTGAAGAACGTGTGGACAAAATGTTCCAACTAATCCAAAATCATACAAATCCAATTGTTCGCAATATAGGGCATCTAATACAGCGACGTGCAATTCATCGGAACATATTTGCTAGACTTTGATGGTATAGCTAATGAAATGAGTGCTGTATGACAGCTAAAGTAGTGTGGCTCATTCCGCTCGGTCGACTTTCGGACTCTCTGCTTGTCCGGCCGAGTGGTTTACGATGCCCTGCTTTAGTAGGATTACACCTCATTTCACCCCCTTCCCTTTACAAAATTTTTTATAAACTGAACACAAACGCCGCTAAATATAGTGGGTTAAATGGTTAAACTCCATCTAGATAATCACTATGGTATTTGCTGCCAGGGAGCCGCAACTGGTTCTAGTGCAGCGCACTGGGCGATGCTAGACATTGCCAAACAACAACACTGCTGTTCATTCGCAGTCGAGTCCACGACAGGGAAGCAACAGCTGGAAGCGCTCGCCACTGAAGATGCCCTCCGCAGTTGAGGGAGAAACGTCTGGAAGAAAAGAAACGCCAGTTATAGACCACGGCCACATAGCCCGGAATCTTTTATTACCATGATTACCGGCCGTGAAAGCCTGCATTCCACTACTATACATAATATTTGTATTTCTTTTGTGGGAAAAGTTTACGGAGACTGGACTAACAACCAACCCCCAACTTGGAGGATCAGTAAGTACTTGTATAATATTTTGTCCTGTAGAAATGAGACTTTCTCTATGGCTAACAAGTTCCTCCTTAGAGTTGATCTCTTTTCCACCATTTTTGATATTGGAAAGACAAACTTAAAATTAATATAAAATTATGGAATATTCACCTGAAAGGTCCGTCTCCTCAACTTAATTAATTATTTAACTGTAGCGTTTTCGGGACTTGTCCCATCATCGGCAGGATTCAAAACTGGTGTTTCACTGAAGATCTGGTAGACGGGGTTGTATGTATTGGGTTCGTTTTCGTTTATCAGGCTCTCGTCGTTGTGAGCTGCTTTCATGATTTCCATCTCTTCGAGTACGTTTATCTTCGCTGGATTATTTTCTCTGTGCATTACTGTTAGGGTGTTTTCCATATTTAACATGCTATGTCTTTCATGGATAACGTGTTTTGCATAGCTTGATTTTTCTTCTGCGTGAATCAAGTCTCGAAAATCTTCTTTGAATCTGATGTTAAAACTCCTGTTTGTCCTTCCTATATAAAATTTGTTGCAGTCCTTACATGTCAGTTTATAAACTCCTTCGCTGTTGAAACTGTTATTTTCTTCAATGTTATTGTTTATTATGCTGTTTAATTTGTTATTGGTTCTGTATTCTATTTTTACGTTTTTATCGGCTTTCTTTAGTGGATTGGCTAAATTTGTCGTTTCGTTTCCTGTGTATGTAAGTGTTATCCATGTTTTCTTGTTGTTGTCAGATTCTTTTTCTAGTTTAGTTATGTTGGTTATGTTGTTCTTCCTTTTTTGTTTTTTTACGAGCTTATACGAATTCTTCATTATAGCCATTGGTTTTTGCCATATATTTAATGTAGTTGAGTTCTTGGATATAATTGTCTTTGCTTAATGGGAGTTTCAACATTCTACTGACTAAGCTATTAAATGTACTAATTTCCTGTTGAAAAGGGTGTGTAGAATTTTTGTTTATGGCCAGAGCATTGTTTGTGGGTTTCCGGTAGATACCGATTTCTAGTTTACTGTTGTGTAGATTTTTGGTTATAGACAAATCTAAGTAGTTTATGCTGTTATTAACTTCTATTTCTTCGGTGAAAGTGATTTTTTCATGCATGTTGTTTAAGTCTTGTAGTATTTCTTTTTCTTTTCTGTTTTCATTGTCATATATTACTAGTACGTCATCGACATATCGTATTATTAGTTTTGTGTTGAATTTGTGTATTAGTTCCTCAAAATGTTTATTTTACAGTTCTTGTAGGAAGATTTCTGCCATTATCCCAGATGTAGGACACCCCATCGGGATCCCGTCTTCTTGAATAAATAGTTCATTGGAAGTAATTTTGCTTTATTGTTGTGGTTATTAGTTTAACTGATTGATATAGTTTTCTTCAAGTTTACTGTCGGTTAGTTTTTGTTGTATTATGTTTGCTGTTTCTTTTATCGGGATATTGATGTAAAGGTTTTTTTATGTCGAATGACGTCATTTTAGTGTTCCTATTGATTTCTAAATGCTGTAGTTTGTCTGCTATTTCAAATGAGTTCTTAATTGTGTAACGATTTTCAAGTTTGACATCATTTTTCATTTTCTGAGCCACTAATTTTGAAATTTTATAGTTAGGAGCATTCATACAATTAACAACTGGTCTTATGGGAATGTTGTCTTTACGCATTTTTGGAAGGGCTTTCATTACTGGTGGTGAGGGAGTATTATTTACCCATTTGGTGATTTTGTATCTATTCTGTTCGTTATTGATTGTTTTGGTGATTAGAGGGCACGATTTTAGTGCTTCTTTTATTTGTCTGCTATACTTTCCTGTGGGATCCTTTTCAATTTTTTTGAAATTGTTTTCTTTTATAAATTGCTTGGTTTTATTGATGTATTCTTCCTTTTCCATAATAACTATTGTGTTGCCCTTGTCGGCTTTTGTGTGTATTATATTATTGTTCCTAAATTTTGTTTTTATTTTAGAGATGTTCTTGAGAGTTTGTTTATCTTTGATGTTTATTGTTGGTGGAGTTTCTTTTATGATTTTAGCTGCTTCGTATCTAATATGATTTTTGTTATTAATGTTAAGTTTATTTATTGCAATTTCAGTTTCAGTGATTAAATTTTGTTGTGTTCGTTTTACGTTGTGTGTAGGGAAATTGAATTTGTATCCTTTTTCTAGCAAGTCTGTTTCCTGTTTGTTGAATTTTATTTTTGTAAGGTTTGTAATACTTTTGTCCTCAAAATTGTGTGATTTGTTGTTATGTTTTAGATATGTGTTGTGTTGCATGACCTTTAATTTAGTTAGCTTCTTGTTTATTGTTTCATATTTATTGTGCATATTATTATTAATGTTTTCGTGAATTTGGTTTTCTATGATTGTCCAACATTTGCCGACAAACTTAACCTCCGCATGATTAATTATTGCTTCATTGTTTGGTTCTCGTCCAAACTTTATTTGTCCAGCAAGCGGGGGGGGGCTGTTGTTAATAGCTATGTTACTTCTGGTCTTGAAAAACAGAAATCCCCCACCACTATCAAGGTCATTCAATCTCAACGGAGCCAAATGTTTGGTAATTATGCAGAAATGTTGCATGTACGACATAAGAATCCGTTCATTTGAACTATGTAGTGAACGATATTTAACATTCATTGTAACGAACCATTGCCACTTTTTTGTTGTTGTTTTAGTCATTTTAAACATGGCGCGATGAGGTTTAGTATATTTCAGTTTTACTCCTTGCGGTTTGCTGAGGAATGTGGGAGTTAAGGCGGACGAAGACCCCTTTGATATAGGTTTTCAAAATACAAAACCTATCCAAATGTTGAACCGTGTAAATCATAATAGGCCTTTATTAGATATAAGTTCACACACATCGTCTCACTTCCTGTGAACAAATAGTAATATTTAAGTTATATATCACATTTAAACACGTCTCTCTTGAATAAAAAAGCTAACGAAAATAAATTCACATTAACCTTAGTCCTTTTTGTCTAATGTTGGTTTATTAGTAAGATCCATATTTGTGTTAAGTTTTTAATATTCCACAGATCATTCAAATAGTATGACTATTTCTTTATATTAACAAACATTGGTCGAAAGAAAAGAAATAACTCGCACTAAAATCACATTAATCCGTTTTAACATTGGTTATTAGGTCACACATCACTTAGATTTTTATATTGATTCAATTAGAAGATAAACTTTAAAAATTGCTCTCTCCTTCATAATTACAAAATATGAATGTTGAGGACAAACAATGGGAATGACGTACAAGTTACGTCACGAATGTATATATATTTGTTTTACTTTTTTTTTTGTTGCTATTTTATGTTTAATCATTTTTCAATACTAGGAATAATTTATATGTCGTGAAAAAATTGAAATTTATTTTTAATTTTCCAATAACTCAACCGTAATATATAAGGCTAATGGGAATATTAGATTTTGAACTTGGCTAATTAGCCAAGACCTATAAGGAGTGGTTCTATAGATCAGAAGTCCAAGATTCAAATCTCGCTGAAAACCATTCTCACGACTCATTGTTCTGAGTTTGAATGTGCGTCTCAACCAATTGAGTACCATGCATACGTTCTAAGTGTAAAGCCATGGGAAGGGCTGACAATCCGGCTGATATCTTGCACCAAATGTCTAGAAAGGTGTGAGTTTTAACTACTCTCCCAAGGGCTTCCTAAGGACTGCAGTGGGATAAATAACACGACTTATAGCAACTAGCCGTGATATAAATTGGGATTATGAGTATTTTATCTAATAAACCTCGATAAACGGTGTGTGCCTTTACATACTAGCTTTTTTTCGTTAGATTTCACTGTGTTTTTTTGTAAACTTCATTGTTTTTTTAACTTGTACATTAAATTAACCCAATCGATGATAACGATCAAGGGAAACAAAACAACTTAAAATGTATAAATTTTGAAGTCTGGGAACAAATAAACGCCTGCAATAAATTTAAAAATATAGAATTATAAAAAAATTGATAAAATGTATATTTCAAACAATATATAACCTAGAGTTTATAAAAAAAATAAGCAATGGTCGGAAGAGAGTTGTTGGTGCGGAAATGTTTATTTATTATTTATTTATTTACTTAGCCTGGTGGAGTTAAGGCCATGTGGCCTTCTCTTCCACTCACCAGGACAAACACATGTTACATATAAATACAATAATAGTCCTACCAAACAAATTGAATAATAATGAGAGTAATGTCTAATAATGCAATGAAATTAAATACAATTACAATTAAGTTAATGATAGAATGAATACAGAAAGGAATAACAGCTCGAATCTACTATACATAAAAAGAAAAGAAAGAAAAAATACAAAGAAAGTAATAAACTACAATGAACTAATCTATGCTTTTTATACAATGCATTAGGTAAATATATTAACGAATCTTAAATCTCTTCTTTTTCTTCTTCCTTCCAAGTATTAGGCCAAGGCCAGTTACGATCCTATAGAAACATTTCCCTCCAGCGTTTCATAGGACCCAGTGATCTTCGTCCTCTTATATAATTATAAACAGCTTTGGGGATCCGATTTGAACTCATTCTTTCAAGATGGTGTTTCCAATTTAGTTGGTACTGTTTAATATATTCCAAAATTGGCGTAGTCTTCAATTCTTTTAAGATATCGGTGTTCCTTTTCCGATCCCATCTGGTGTAACCCGCTGTTCTGCGCATGAATCTCATTTCACAAGCCGTCATTCTGCTTTCGTGTTGTCTTTTTAGTGTCCATGCTTCACTACCATAGGTCAACACTGGTCTAGCCAAAGTGTTATATAAACGTAATCTGGTGTTTTTTTTGTACAAGGGATGGTTTCATAACTTGATTAATAATTCCTAAATTTTATTATAACTAGTAATTTTTTCAGGGATATCCTTTTCATCCCAGATAGAGAGATAATATCCAATATATTTAAATTGATTAAATCTCTCTAAAATTTTATTCTGGAGACAGATTTTACTTTGTATGGGGTCCTTCCCATGAAATGCCATAATTTTAGTTTTGTTAATTGATATTTCCATATTAAATTTCGCACCTATTTTTTGTAAATTATAAATTGATCGTTGCAAATCATTTTCGGAAAGTGCTAGAAGAGCTAAATCTTCTGCAAAAAGAATAGCATCTTAAATCTTAAATCTATTTTACTAAATAATGAAAAAACGCATTATTAATTTTTAAAAGTAGTACAGTGGGTTTTTCTGTTAGTAATTTTATTTTCAATTTGTTTCTGAAAGATGGTGAGGTATGGCAGTCTCTGACATAGGATGGAAGGGGATTCCATGTTCTAGCAAGATAAATTGTAAAAGATTTCGAATAATAGGTAGTGTGATGAGGAGGGATATAAAGGACACTGCGCTCAGGGGATCGGGTATTTAATTTATGTGCATCAGAGAGTCTAGTGAAGCGGTGTGATAAATAATAAGGTAATGATGTGTGTAATATGTTATAGAGATGGCATAGGGAATGGATGGTTCTACGATCTTGAAGACGAAGCCATGACAATTGTTCCAGAGATGGTGTAACGTGATCAAATCTACGTATACCACAAATAAAACGTATGCAAGAATTATAAACACGTTGAAGTCTTTGGGTAAGAACAGTATTTAGGTCAGTATCACAATAATCAAAATGGGGCATTGCAAATGTTTCTACTAACATTTTCCGTAGAGCAAACGGTAAACAATTTCTTATACGATTTAATGAGTGTATTATTGAGAAGATAGTTTTGCAAATGTTATTTATTTGTTTATTCCAAATTAAATGTTTATCCGATAATACTCCTAGATTTTTTACTGTCTCACTATAAGGGATCTGAACCCCATTAAGTGACACATGTAATACTGTATTTGTGTTAATTGAGGATAATAGTCTCTGATGGCCCATAATGATTGCTTGTGTCTTTCTAGGATTTAATTGAAGTCCATATTTCTCTGTCCACGCCGTTAGCGAGTCAAGGTCCTCATTAATTTTGGTTACCGCGTCATTTAAAGAATATTTGTCTGAGTGAAAGTAGATGTGCATGTCGTCCGCAAATAAATGATGTTTGCAATGTTTTAGGGAGTCAGATATGTCATTTATATAGATTGAAGAAAGCAAAGGACCGAGCACCGAGCCCTGTGGAACTCCAGCTTTACGGTAGGTCCAAGAAGAGCGTAATGTAGAATGTCCTACAACATATTGCTAGCGCTCACGAAGGTAGGAGTTGAACCATTGCGTGACACTGTCAGAAAGTGAGAGGTTTTTTAGTTTAAGCAACAATAAGTCCAAGTCTACCGTGTCAAATGCTTTACTAAAGTCAAGTAGTGTAAGAATATCAGATGCTTCGCGTATGTCTTCACATATATTTAGTAGAGCAGTATTTGTATTGTGTCCTGTCCTGAAGCCTGATAGGTATTGATCTAAAAGGTCGTGTTCAGTTAGGTAGTCAGTCAGTTGTTTATGGACTAATCGTTCCAAAGCTTTTGAAAGGGTAGGTAAAATACTAATGGGTCGAAAATCGTTAGGAGTTAAGGGAGTTTTTACTTTCGGGAGTGGGCGTACAATTGCTTGCTTCCATAATGTGGGATATATAGAGGTTTGTAGTGAGGAGTTGAAAACATGAGTTATGGTAGGTAGTATAACGTCGATTATTTTGTTAAGTAGAGTGATATTTATACGGTCAGTACCTTCTGCTTTTGTTTTTATTCGTTTGAGAGCTTTCTTTATGTCATTTTCTGTAAGATATGAAAAATGGAAATGTTCTCTGTTTGGTGGATTTGTCAACAGTAGTTCACGTAATGTCTGCGTTTTGTCTTTAGGAGTAAAGAATGTGCTTGTAAAATGGTTATTGAATGTGTCCAGGGAAACAGGTAGTTTTTCTACCTGTGTGTCTTTCCGGTTCAAATAACGATAATGTTGAAAGTGAAAAATACTGCGTCTGAGATATTACACCTTGTCGCAGAGCTCCCGAACATGCTCTGGTTCGAGTTGCTATTCGAAAAAAAAATACTGACTGAATGTCAGCTAGTGTAGAACCGTGTCCATGTAGAATTGTTAGGAATATACCGATATATACCGTGTATAACATTTTGGGAATCCGACGGTTGACCACTTATCACACATAGCTATAACGTCTACCTCTCTGTTATACCAAGTGTCTTGCACACTTATCGCTCCATGAGTTTAATTTAGTTTAAAGAAACGAAGGGCTAAATTTTAAAGCATAATAAGAAAATGTTATCTGAACTAAGATAAAATAGAATATTTGTAAGTTTAGAGTTAAGTTTGTTACGTTATTAAATGAGCTAGCTGTGAAAGCCTTTTAAAGGATGAGAACTATGGTATTTGAAAACGTATTTATATTTACCTGATAGAAAAAAGTTTGTCATTTATCTCTCTAAAATGCTTAACAGTATAAACGTACAGAAAAAACAGTTTTGAATTCGATTTGTGAAATATTTACATTTTATTAATTTAAAATATTTTTCAATTTCACATTAAGTGGCGTTGCTTGGTAACGTACTCGTAAGTTATTGCATAATTTTTATTATTGAACAAGGCGCATTTTATACAAATGTTTTATGAAAGTTATCTTCTTTGTAAATTATTAGGACCAAAATGTTCCGCGAACATCATCTGGCCATCATTATCATACTCGCCATGTTTAGTATGAATGTGTGTGTAAATGGTATGTTTCGTCGTAATGTTGTGTTGTCTTGGAGGAGGCCCTGGTATTGAGCTGATCACTCATTTAAGGAAGCCCACCATGTCCTTTTGTGGTTAAAAAAGAGTGTGTGTGATCCATTGTTGAAATCCTTCTCCGGACATATGGTGCGTCTGAAATGCCCGGTGACGTGCGATACGTGAACGTACAAAGTGAGAGGTTAAACTACGCTAATGGAATGGGTGTATATATACATTAACTATACGTCCACCGCTGTGATCTCGAGGTAGTGTGCTGTCTTATCACGCAGCGGGCCCGGCTTCGATTCCCGGTCGGGACAGATTCCTGGGTGAGGCTTTTTCGGGGTTTTTCCTCATCTGTAAGACATATGTCAGGAAGCTTAGGGCACAACGGTCCCCGAAAATCACCCGATCATGATCCTAATCATTATCATCCTACACCGGTGTGGAAAGCAATTGGATGCTACCACACCTATAATTCCCTAGTAAAGCTGCATAGCGAAGCACGAAATTGCTATGATTGCAGTGAAAGACCTGCCCTCGGGCAGAATTACTCTGGATGGATTAACTATACGTAGCGGAAAAGCCCAATATGGAATAAAACAACAAATTACATTTAGTTCTCTCGTGGAACCCCTTGTTTAAAAAATTCTCAAATCACAGCTTTATCTTCATAAAAATGTGACACTAAGTAAAAAGTTTGTTAATTTGACATTGGGTGCAAGTTCATAGGAAAACGGTTGGAACAAAGAGAGTTGATCAGATAGGTGAATGGAGAAGGCTACATAACATTGAACTACATGGTCATTATAGGAAGCCAGAGATAATAAGAATAGTTAAGTCTAGTAGATTACAATGGGTAGGACATATGTCAACAATGTGGAATGAAAGATGTTTGTGGAAGCTTCTTTATACGAAAATCAGAGGGAAAACACGCAATTGGTCGACCAAGATTGAGGTGAGAGAATAACATTAACCATGATTTTAGGGAAGTAGATTATACAGGGAAAGATTGGAAACCATTAGATCAGGATAGGGACGTATGGAGAGCTTATGTCTGTGCGGTCATGAACCTACGGGTTCGATTATGCCAGTGAGTTTGTTAGTAATTATGTAATATTCATGCAAATAGAAAAATAGAAAAAAATATTTTCTCTTTGTCCTATGTCTTCTTCTTTTCTTGAACGTCATAGGACATCTTGGTCGACTAATGGTTACGATACGCCCATTTGATTCCCAGGTCACGAGTTCAAACTCTCAGAGATCTGTGGATTTACAGGGCGTAAAAATACTAGAGCGGTTCCGTCGGAAAGTCGCCAAATACTTCGGTACCGTGAATATATTTACGGTACGTAAAAGAACCTCACGTCTGAAGAAAAATAACTCGGAGTAAAATGCGTTCATCCTTTCTCGCTCATATTTGAATTTTACACTAATGACCTTAGATGTTAAAGAGCGTCCTTAATTAGAAATAATATCATAACACTGAACGAATTTTAGCTTCTAAACTAAGTTTTGCCCGACTGTACATATCTAGCTTCTTTTGTTGGAATGTTTTTGGAGCGGGTTCTAACATGCAAACTGCAACTTGGAACGCTAGGATTTATTTAAGGTTATATCCGTTAGAAGATTATCTTCTCTACCGCTAACATTTTCCTCCTGCCCGTTGATCTCACTTCTGCCATCTTTCGTTGGAAAGTCAAATTTTCTCTTCTGGCCTTGGTGCAGTTTGACACGTTCTTCGAGATAATTAATGATTTTGTTTCTCGCCCAAGGTTTGTCCAGTAAAGGTAGCCCTGCCATGGTAGAGGCCGTTCCATCAAGCTTGAAGCATGGCCTAAGATGCGCAGAAGACCAGTTTCATCCCCTTGACTGCGGGTAGTCTACGGTACAGGCACACACATCCAATTCCAAAATAATGTACTGTCAGTCTAAAATATATTAGTTTTCGTCACCTCACTTCTAAAACCCCGTAAGTCTAATTTAACTAATCTTTCAAGAGAGCACAAAAACTTTTTTGACATTGTTTATTATCTTGTACTTATGTTAAGAAATAAGAGCAAGAGGACTGGAGGACATGGAGTGGATGAAAATCTGTATAAAAATAAAATAATGTCTTATTTTTAATTTAAACGTTTCAAATATGACATTAAAAACATAGTTATCTAACAGGCAACTAAGGTATTACTGGATGGATGAAGGGCGGATAAATGAAGCCTTTTATTCAGTCTTGAGGTCCTTTCATGAACCTGAAAAATTTTAATAAAAAAATAATCACAATCCACATCTGAACACAAGCAAACTTTATTATTGTCAAATGAACCATGGACAATAACATACTAAATTTTGGAAAAAATTGGAAAGTAGTTTGTGAGAAAATTGACAATACTTTTAACAAAATGGAATTTTTATTTTTATTTTTTTGTATTTTAAATTACTCACAAATAAATATGTCTAAAAAGTTAACCAAAGTGTCATTATGTTCAGGAAGATTTGTTTAATTAGTGACATAATTTTCATGCACATAACTTAAGAATAAGCTGAAAATATTTTTTTTGTATGCCATATTTTTAAACCAAATTGCAAGGAAATTAGTACCGGGTGCCGTTCAGAAATTTCACGTGTTACATAGTTATTATAGTAATTTCCTACTCAGGGTTAATATTTTCATTATGACTAGTAACCATGATTTTGTAGGTACGGACAAAGCCTGCTGATACGGATCGTTTCCCCAAGATCCTATGTTTACATGCTTCTTCCTTAGTGGAACGACCTTCTACTTCTGATTTAGCTCGAAACATTCCCACTATCGCCAAGGTCATGGAATCCCTGATGGTCCTAGATATTTGTTTTAGGATTGTTATTAATAAAACATTTCCTCTTTCTAACTTAACTTTGGGTATGATATGTGAGTTTGTTCTTTGCAATCTTCATGATGTACCGCAGTCATAACTAAAGACCCAGCTAGGCAAGTTATCATGTACCTATTTAATGTTTATTTCTCGTTTTTAACATTTATTTTCATCCGCCCAGCATAAAAACTGTGATGAATGAAATTGTAGTGCAGAAAACCGTTTAGGGTAAAATAAGTAAAAAAAATAATAGTTTTAAAAAACTAAAACAGCACGCTTTATTAGAAAACCGAACTCAAAAATGAAAAATAATTTTAATTTCCAACACGCTTGGGATAAATTTAAAGTGGTCAACAAAAAAATCTTCTCCAACACATATAGAATAAAACTAGAATTATCAACAATAAATAATAGTTTTAAAACTATTATTTATTTTTTATTTTTTAGTTTTAATATTTTACAGAATAAAATAAGAATGTAAATATATTTAAATTCCATACTATTGTAGTATGTGCTAAAATTATTACTCTTCTAAAAAAAAAATCCTCCCCAGCCGGATTCGAAACAGAGACCTATGGATTACTAAAACTATATACCACTAGTTCACCGCTCTACCGACTGAGCTCTGACAACGATTGACTAAAAAGTCGACAAGTTCGTAACCTATTATACGAGTTTTAATGTTTTTGATTTTCTGATGATTCTGGCCAGAAATTTAGAAATAAAATATTAAATTATTATAGTGTCACGGGTCCTTTACAAGTATACAAAGTTGTAAGTCGATCCAATGCTTCTAAGTGGATGAAAATCGTGTTCAAAGATTCCGTTACATAAATACAAAAACCCTTTTTTTGATTTTATGATGATTCTGGCCAGGATTTTAGAAAATAAATATTAAATTATTGTATTGTCACGGGTTCTTTACAAGTATACAAAGTTTCAAGTCGGTCCAATGTCTCTAAGTGGGTGAAAATCGGGTTCAAAAATTCCGTTACATAAATACAAAAACACTTTTTTTGATTTTCTGATGATTCTGGCCAGGATTTTAGAAAATGAATATGAAATTATTGTATTGTCACGGGTCCTTTACAAGTATACAAAGTTTCAAGTCTAGCCTACGTTTCTAAGTGGGTGAAAATCGGGTTCAAAAATTCCGTTACATAAATACAAAAACACTTTTTTTGATTTTCTGATGATTCTGGCCAGGATTTTAGAAAATAAATATGAAATTATTGTATTGTCACGGATCCTTTACAAGTATACAGAATTTCAAGTCGATCCAATTATTTTAAGTGGGTGAAAAACGCGATGAAAGATTCAGTTACATAGATAGATAGATAGATAGATAGATACAGGTCAAGCTAATATAAAGCGTGTAAAAAGGGGATGAATTAGTGTTTTAAATAAGACCATCAAAATCAACTGGAACAGCAGAAATTGATTAATATATTCTGAAAAAAATATTCAGAAACATGGTGCATAATTTGATACGGCAATATACTATAAGCCGGGAGGTCGCGAGTTCGATTGCGGATGAGGTCAGGATTTTTACCACATGAGCAACAATTGTGGTAGGATCATGTCGCTGGGTTCTACTCAGCCTCTAAAATCAATGAGTTCCAGGTATATTTTCTTGACTAAAAATGTGCATCCCGCAGTGCTGAAAACTCGGGAGATAAATAGTCTCCAATTGTCTAAAGAGGCGTCAGCAATAATCTACTCATTTTTCAATAGCTCTCTGAGACGTGTAATAGGACCGCCTTACACTTATACAAACATATAACTTGATAACATCAAAAAGCTCGTTAATGCCTTACTCACTTCTTTCAAGAGGTTTCCTGATGTTTTATGAATTTTGTTTTGTTAAGTTTTACATTAAACTAGACCTAAAATATTACGTTGATCTACCGAAATAACTAACTTATGTAGTGTATAATATTGTAGTCTGAGAACAAATGAGTGTCATGTATTAACTTGCAAAACATAGAGAATTATTATAGCAGAAAAATTAATAAGTACGATATTCTAAGTATGTACGTAACCTGGATTTAATGAACAAAGCAAGCAATAGACTTAAGAAAATCATTAATGCGAAGATTTGCATATAATAATTAATACAGGAATCGAAAAATCCAACGACCTAAGTATCATTTCTTGGCACCGGTCCACAAAACTTCAACTACCTATGGAGATGGAATTTTCTCACTGACTGTTGGTCAGTTGGAGATCGGTGTCCTTTGTGAAACGCCCAGTGGGTAGACCAAGAATGAGGTGAGAGAATAACATCCATGATTTGATGGAAGTAGTTTATACGGTGGATCAGTGGAAGATATTAGCTCAGTAGAGGATATATGGAGAGACCATAAAACTACGAGTTTGACCGAGCAAGTGAGTTAGTTATATAGTTAGCAGATCGGTGTCCACCCAGGACCGCGATGAATTTGTGCAGCTCTAATAAATAGCGACTATAAGAATGAGGAGACATCCTGACCACATACCAACCATGTACTGTTTACATTATCGTCTGTGGCCTGTAGTGGGATCACTTTACACACTTTTACCTACCTCTATAAAATGACACAATATGTCAGCCAATTAATAGATCAATTGTCTTGCAAGCCTCTGGCGGCATGAAGTTCTGTTTATTTTAAAGAACGCAGATGTATATTTTAAAAACAGAATGAAAGAAATTATTATCCATAAGAATGAAAAACAGGATATTTGCAATTTTAGAATACATTTGTTTTGATTTTCAATTAGTTATCTTTCAAATGCATATGCATAGTATGACGTGATATATTAATACACATTTGAGGGTACAGGGAAAGTACCAGGTTGGTCACTTTATTGTCGAAATAGAGTATTAGATTCTCAATGGAAAGTAATATATTTTAGGAGTCCGAAAGATTAAAAGAATCTGTTTAATCATGGGTTTATTTGCCTCCAAATTTGGCACATATTTAAAAAAGTTGGTAAGTTGTACAATTGAGGAGGTTAGAAGCAAAAGCACAAGTTCTGCAGTATTGAGAAAACAGTTTTAAAGTTGAAGTTGTACAAGAAAATGACAGGTAATTCAAAATGATAACTGCGGGTGATGCGTGTTTTCCCCCAGATAACGCGAAAAAGACATTAATATTTTTACACACTCATTTTTTTCAAGAGAAAAAAATCTTACATCCCTTTGTTTCTGACCGCCTCAATTAAAAGGCAATTTTTTTAGTGACGGAAACGTGACTTTCATGGATTTTACCTTGTACCGTTCAGTTAAAGATGATAACTGTGGTATTGAATGTTTACCTGATAGAGGAAGCTTTGTGTATATATTTCCACGGTGTATACTGATAGATGATTCAGTCTGTGAAATATTAATATATTTTAAAATTTAATTTGAAAAAATAATTGTCATTTTAAGATATTTAGTGACGTTGCCTCGTTACGATACAATTATTACGTCAACATTAGCAACAAAGGACATCTTTACAATCATTTTTTACACGATAGTGCGTTCTGTCGGACTTACAAGACTGGCGACCGCGATTGAAAGTTGAGTTTCCTAAATTTCTGCTTTGCCATCCTATAAATAACTAAATAACTGTACTGTAATATTACAAATTACTTACCTAGGGCGGGAAGTAAAACCACTGCCGTTATTATATACTTCGTACAATGTATATACAAAACATATATCCAAAAGGTAGTGTGAATATACATTATACGAAACAAATCACTGCATTTTAAATGAACTGAACTTTATTTGAAACAATAGCAATCAATAAAATCATTCTTGTCGCCATTTTATCCCTGATTGTTGTTACTGCCTACTGAGTCTCAACTGAATTATTTTCGACATTTGATCAGACTGCTATCGCCAGTCAGTTCTTTATAATGAACGTAAATATTTCCAACAGAGATGTATTACTTTACAACGATTTCTAATTTTGAAAACACCATCGTGAAAAAAAAATAGTACAACACACGTTTGTGAAGTGTTTTACAGAATCTCGGAAATTAAATCCTTTCTATCGCTCGCTTTTTAATAATTTCCTCACTTCTGTAAATCCACCTCACAACCTCGCATAGTTATTTACTTTTTTGAAAGTTATATGTTTTTAATAAAACAAATTATAGAACGTGGGGAAAAAGTTCCAAAATCGTTTTAGATATCAAATTAAACAATATTCCTCGTGTTTAAATATTCTTAGCACGGTTTTATTTAATAAAAGTGATATGTTACAATTTCTGATAATATGGTATGCAGAATGTAATATGCATATGATTTGAGCATTTTTGTATTTTCATTCTTCTTAGACGCTGTAATCGAGCTTGCTAAACTGGAGCTTTTCATTCTCTCTTCTGGTTTTAAGTTCACGGGAACAAACCCTGGCGGCTTTTTGTGGATTTTTAGGACATAAAAGTCGTAAGTCGTAAGTTCGTTCAAAAAGGACTAGAAACCAGTCTCACGTATCTGGATTTATGGCACGTAAGATAATATCAAGCTTGTACGAAGTGTTCTCTGGGCAAAATTGTTGGTCCTTTCTTCCCTAGATAATAATTACAACACTAATTAGTTTAGATTTTAAAGAGTGTCGTTGATTATTAATTATGACATAACACCATTTGAACGTATTGGTTTGTTTAAACTTTTCTCCCGCATGAGAGTCGTCTTCTCTACGGCTAAAGTGTTCCTCCTACCCGTTGATCTCTCTTCCACTGTTTCTAACGCTGAAAAGTCAAAATTTCCTTTCGACATTGATGCAATGTGACATTTTCTTCAGCATACCTTCTTTGTGTGTGTTTCTCGCCAAGATTATCCTATCAAGGGCGAGTTAACAATAACTATATAAACTATACAATTGCTATTTTAGTTTTTGGCGACTTGAAAAACACAATACATCCACCAGCATCGTCATGGAATTCCTATTGGTTCAAATATTTCTGATGAACTAACTAACTCAATGACACTAAACAAAATCATAAATTCTGAGCTAATGTTTTCCAACCATCTCCTCTCTAATCTAATCCCTTAAATGATGTTGAATGATATTTTCCCAACTCATTCTTCTCTACCAACTGGGCGTTCTCCCTCTGGTTTTTTTTAAGTTTCCACGTGCCTCTTTCATTTCTAATTCGTGGCCACATTGCCCTGCCTATCGCAGTCTACCCAGACTTAACTATCTTATTATATCTGGTTTCCATAACGATCATGTAGCTCAGGGTTATTAGCCTTCTCCATTCGCTGTTTGCCTCTTTTTGGTCCAAAAGTATTCCTAAGAGCTTTACTCTGAAATACTCATAATCTTGTCTCTACTCTTAGAATAAGAGTCCATGTTTCACATCCATATAATTAACTGGAAGGACAACCGTTTACTATATTTTCAGTTTAACGATATTTGAGAGAAGTAGGGGCGAAAATAGTCTCTATAACGCATAATAACATGCATTTGCAGAGTTGAGCCTATGTTTAATTTCCTTGTGCATCTCATTCCAACCTAACCTAAACTAAACTAAACTTACCGAACCGATCCTAAACGTAACTAACCTAACCTAACATACCCTAACCGAACGTAACCTAAGCTAGCCTTACAGAATCAAACAAGTGTGGCGTGAACATCCCAATCAAACACTAAAAAGCCAAACCAAACCTAATCAAACCTAACGACCTCACAAACCAAGCTAGGGTGGCATGAACACCACAACCTAACCTAATGTAACCTAACCTGAGCAGACCTGATCTGACATGACCTGACCAGACTTCACCTGACCTGACCAGACCTCACCTGACCTGACCTAACCTAACCTAACCTAATCTAACCAATCTAGGGTGGCGTGACCACTCCAACAAGAAAAACCTGATCTAAGCGAACCGAACCTAACCTAACCTATCGTATACCTAACCTAAGCGAACCTGAACAAACATATCCTAACCTAACATAATCTAACCTAACCGAACCTAACCTAACCCATCCTAACTTAACTTGTGTTCTGAATGTAAACATTCAATTGTGGTAACCATCACTTCATCTTAATATTACCAAGTAAACTAACATGAATAACACCGTTCTGCAGTTTAAACTTATTTTTTTACTGATAACTTTTGTTTATTAAATTCGAAAATGATCTCCATGTTCACCCATCACGTCAGGTTTTCAAAATTTTCATGAATAAACTATAAATGGAATTATAGATTGTGGAACGTAATAAAATTAATTTTAACAACAATTTTGTGTGAAAAACAAGGCCAGAATTTGTCACTAATTAAACATTTACTTCCTAATAATAATAATAATAATATAATAATAATAATAATATAATGATAATGATAATGAAATGATAATGATAATGATAATGATGATGATGATGATGATGATGATGATGATAATGATAATGATAATGATAATGATAATGATAATGATAATGATAATGATAATGATAATGATAATGATAATGATAATGATAATGATAATGATAATGATAATGATAATGATAATGATAATGATAATGATAATGATAATGATAATGATAATGATAATGATAATGATAATGATAATGATAATTAATAATTATAAGCACATTCACAACCTTACCTCAATATTGCATTTCAATTTTTCTCGTCTTTGACCTTCTCGCATGTTGTTCAGAGCAAACCCTTTTTAACATCCAGCCATAGTCACCCATCCTGTTACCACTTCACTTCCCTCGATACATCTTTTTCATATTTTGTTTTATAATCTTGTGAAATATTTCACTCTGTTTCTCACTAAAATATCCTAAATTATCAGTAAATAATTTTGATAAAATGGAGGAAGTGAACTTTGACTCTCGTGTTGCAACCAATCTGTATATAATTTTGTAGCATTACTTTCGATATGTTAACATAATTTGGGTCTATTTTATTTCCAAAGAAATTAAAAAAAACAGTTCTGAAAGCATTCCAGGCATACTTCACTTCTCGACTCATAGTATTCTCGAACTGACTGTCCATCATCAGTTTTCGAATTTGTGGGCCAACGAATACACCAGTTTTAATATTTTCATTGGATAATGAAGGAAATGTAGCTATTTAAATCACTCGCTGTCCTTATCTAGAATTTTTTTAAATTCGTCCAGTGAACCTAATTTCACATCGAGTGGTGGCAACAACACTTTTGAAGGATCAATCAGAGATTCACTACTTATGTTTTTTCGCCCGGTTTTAAATTAGTCCTACGTGGCCACTGATCCCTTTCCCCAGTGGTCTGACCTAGCTCTGCTATCCCATTCACATAACAAACAGGGGTATTTTGTGAAACCAGCTTGCAGAAGCAAGTACTAGTCTAATAAATGTTGAAATCTCCACAGACGAGCAATAGATGATTTTGGTAATGCAGTTTTTTATTGAAGTCGAGAAAGTAAGAGGAAGCTAAGATCTCTATATTGAAAACAGTAAACTCAAACAAAATAGGATACAACTCGGATAATTAGCGTCAAATTCAAATCCAGGCGCAATGGACGGACGAATCTTACACAGTGGTCTCTCCTTTTTTTAATTTTTTTTTCTCACGGTTTTTAGGATCTCTTACCAGTTGTAAGTCTATGATACGAGATATGTGTTTCATTTACTTTTCAAGAATCATGTATTTAGGTATTTTATATTCCTAAAATTCCATTCACTTAAGCGAGAATTGCAAATGCGAAACTCGAAACCTGAGACGACTATGATAATCACTAGTTAATCAGGACCGACCTGTTGAACTAAATAACGCCTTTTCAAGGTGCATTCAAAATATTGTAGATTAAAAAAAGTAATCGAGGTTTTCTTTGACAAGGAAATAATCGGCCATAACAGACACTCGTTTCGAGACGAATTGTAACTGGGCTACAGTTCTACCAGCCAGGAGAGAATACCAAAATGTCGTAAAGACAAACTGCTGGCAGTTGCAAAAAAATCACTATACGGTTTATAATTTATAGACATGTTTGTGAAAAAGTGACGTATCTCGGGGAACAGTAAAATTTCAATCAACATTAATTTATCTGCGTTGAATATTATAAGAAGGGCAGTATTTCTTATGACACGTTTTTTTTCCTTGTGTACAGAACTTGCTGAAACTGGGTCGTGCGTCTCTGAATAAATAACTGCAGTATTCACTCTCATGTCCCGTAAGGATTCTGTTTTAATTATATTTTTCAATCAATCGATAGTATTAATGAAGTATAAATCAACATCAAGAGCTCGTATAAAATGTTATAGCAAAAAACCTGTTATCAAATTATTAGTTATCCTGGGAATTGTGTTCCTCTTGATACAAATCAGAAATTACTTAGAATGTTACAGCATGTTTCATAAAAACTTTAGACTTTCTTTATAAAATAAATAATTACATTTCAAGAGTCCGGTCTGAAGAAGTGTTAAAAATATTAATAAAGTTATTTTCTATATTATTATTATTATTATTATTAGTATTGTTATTGTTATTACCATTATTATTATTCGTATTATTATAATTAACATCAATTCAATTAAATGTGCAGTACACATAGGAATATTAAGATATATAATGATAAACATTAATAGACAGTTAATGAAAATAAGGGAAATTTTGAGAAAGTAGTTGAATTCAAATGCCTTGGGACAATAATTACAAATAGGAATGAGAAACGTAAATAAATTAAACGTATTCTTAATTCTGGAAATGTATGCTATTATATATTTGAGAGACTCAAGTCGTCAAAAAAAGTTAAAGTGAAAATATATAAAACTGTTATTCTGCCAGTTATATTACATGGATGCGATACGTGGACTCTTATTTTAAGGGAGGAGAAATATTAGGAGTATCGGTATTTGAGTATAAAGTTTTAAGGAAAATTTTTGGTTGAAAGAGAAATCAACAGACATGTGAAAATAGAAAACTTTATAACAGTGATGATCTTTATAGGAAAGCAGATATAATAAGAATAGATAAGTCTCGCAGATTGTGATAAGTAGGACATGTGCAAGAGTGGGGAATTAAAGAGGGGCGTAGAAGCTGCTTGTAGGAAAATCAGAGGTAAAACGTCAAGTTGGTAGACCAAGAATGAGGTCAGGAGATGATTGGAAAACATTAGGAAATTGTGGAGAACTTATCTCTGCGCGGCCATGAACTCAGGGATCGATAGTTGCAGTAAGTTGTTAAGCTATTATTATTATTATTATTATTATTATTATTATTATTATTATTATTATGAAGCATTGGGTGAGAAAGATGACTTTAGAGGAAGGACAGCATTGTTTTGGAACGATGAAATAGAGAACGAAATACAGAATAAGAAACAGTTGTTTTTAAAATGGCTTAGTACAAAGAACCAAAATGGCAAAATACAATATCACAAATCCAAAATAAAAAGTGAGAACAATGATTACTAAATACAGAAACGAGATTTGGAATAACAAATGTACAGAAATACAAACATATTCAGGAAGCAAGAAGAGTTCTGAATCATGGAAATTTATAAAAAAATATACGTTCATCGAATAGAAATATGAATCTTCTCAATCTAATAGTGATACATGAATGGGAAGAATATTACAAAAAGCTTTTAGTAGAGGACCGAAAAAAAAATTGGGAGAAAATGACGATTTATCAGAGATGGAAACAGGAAACAATCGAAATTGATATAATACGATAGACTTGTAGTCGGGGTAATGTTTAATTAGGTGTCCAGGATTAAGGTACATGGACAATTGTGCTCCGGAATAGTTGGGTTCAGGTTTCGGTAGAACAATGGACTTAACTCTCGGGAATCCGTAAGAAAGGATGTTCACTTGGGGAAAAACAGTGGCTTCCTTTGATCGCTTCCACTGGATGATGCACGTTTATTGTAGTTAATGTTACAATTGTCGTATTGGACGACGAGTTGACGAGAAGGCTCTTGGTGAATCAGAACTAACTATATCTATATCACTCAACAAAGTGCTGAAACTTATACAGAGCGATGTGCCGTCTCTACTTGCACTCGCGTTAGTAACTTAGTTTATTTCGCTTATGTAAAGCGATGTGCCCCGCACCGGCACACTCGCTAGTCGCTACTCCCATCCAACTAACTCTGTCTACTGAACTCTAGTTTTCGCTAAGTATAAATTTTTATTATTTCTGAGTGGGCCGGCATTAGTCCCTTCCACCAAAAGTCTTAGCGTCTCACAAATAGTTTATAAGTTACACTAATTTTGATTGGTAAATTATATCTTAAGGGCGTTGTCGTGGGTGTTAAACTTAGGCGTTTGTGGCCTCGTCCCCCTCCCTTTAAATTAGTTGCACCCTAATATAATATTTCCAGGGTTGACCAAATAAGAGTGATCTTTAATATAGTGCTGCTTTCTTTGTCGTCATCTGTCTTATCCCGCCAAAGAAGTCACCTGCTGTTAGCGACATGTCCTAGTTAAAATTGGTTTGGGGATAACTCTTTCCACAAGTTACCTAGGAAAATCCAATTGCTTGTTTGCGACTTCCCAGCCTTTTGTTTGAAGTTTTTGGGCTTAACATTGTTATAGCAAATTGATCATAGTGCAGTCTTGTAAGTCCTTTTAACAAAGGAAACTGCAGACTTTTTCCCCATTGTATAAGGGCTTACGGTTCCATTGTAAGATGTTTACTAGTTTCGTTCGCTACAATAGCAGGGTTCCAGGTCTATGACTGGCGCTAATTGCTTGATACTAGTGTTTTATTTAGTGCTTATGAAATTATTTTGTGATAGGTTATATCATTTTAATTTTGTTACCAATGAATTCCTGTTTTAATTACAATTCATTTGAATATAAATATGCCCTACTTCTGATAATAATTGCAAGTTAATAAATTATTCACCTTTAATAATAGTACTTATTTTCTGAAATAAGAGGCTGAGTGAATGACTTGCCACAAATTGCCCGCTTTTTATTTAAGTAATTTTGAGGATTTGAAATTAATTAAATGAGAAGCACTCTCATTTTTTTTGTTACATAATAAATTATAATTTTTTTTCTCTGGCTCCAAGCCTACCTGTTTTGTTGTGGACTGGGTGGTTGACTTACATATTTGAAGTCTCATGACAGGACAATACGTCATCAATGTTTGTAAACGTACACCCTTTTATCATTCATCACTGGTGTTGACTAACGAGTTTACCTGTACTAAGAAATCTTTTTTTTTTTCTGAAATAACATTCATGAACATAATACATACAATACATATACAATACAATAACTACAAATTGGTGTCTGAAAATCACTGTCTTTACTGTGTGTATTATTTTCTTCCATTAATATAACACTACGCGGTGTTGTTAACGACAGCACTTATATTTGATTATAGAAATCTCACGGCACTTTCTTTTTCACTTTACTTTTCATGTTGTCACACGCGCAATGTCATCACTGTTTCGAGAACTTACTTTCTTAACCTAATTATATTTACAATAGGTATACATGACATAGGTCGGTACTGTAGCCAGTCATTTATTTTTTTCAATATACTTCGATTATGGATTTGATTTTAATTTAAAAATCGATTAGATAATATAAAATTTATTAGTGGTGGATCTGTGCACCTATTAAATTGTTTTAATTATTATTTATCCGTATCTTATTTGCATATTCTCATGACATACAATGTCTACAATATTGGTTTGACAAGGGAATATTAAAATCATTAATTATTCCCCATTTAATAGGTATATGTATACTTTACAATTATTTATTTGTATAGGGGATTTACTTTGAAGCAATCAGTGTTTTGAAACTACCAACTCGTCTAGAAGTCGTTTTCCACATTTTCAATATAATTTACGTATCTTGTGTCATATTATTCGACATTCATAGGCGCCTCGCCATCATATAGAATATTATTAATATTCACGATCTATTATTTATTCACTTTGGGCATTCATTTAAATATGGAATAATTATCCTCGTTACTGCGTTTTATCATTTCCTCTGGCATCATAAGTATAATATTTAAATCAAGCATAATTAATTCGATCATTTACCAGTCGAACAACATTTATACCATCGCGCGTAAAAATAAAATATATCTCGAATACAAAGTTTTACACATGTCAGCATCGCTGTCCCCGCAGCGTGATGACCATTTCATCAAACATTATATCATCATTAGTAAAATGACATCCATTGTCAGCAGCGCTTACCTGTCAGCGTTGATGACCTCCTTCAAGAAGTATTTATCATCATAATTAATCAATTAATATTTCTCATTAGAATAAGTAATATCGGGTCTCCATGCCCGCAAATATTACTTCAATAACACGTTGTACACGCATAAGTAAGGTGACTTCTCGAGTCGCCATATCATAACAATCAAACCTTGTATATATTAATAAACGATTTTACGCGCTTTATCGCTTTATTCTGTCTTTCGACTTTCAATTGAAACTGCATAATGCTTAAATACGTTGTTGCATATACTTAATGCCATTAGTTATAATCATCGTTGTCCTTAACGAGGATCCTTTTAATAAAATAAATAAATGAATATATTCACTGAACTTTGATTGATATTTGGCGTTGGCCTATCTCATTATCGTTTTATTGATCAAGACTTCAAGTTTATTTAAGATATAGTTAATCATTCTAATATTGAAAATATTTAGCGTTCTCAGCTCGATCGCGTCGGCAATGCTACCTTTACATATAAATTGATTTAAATTCAAGATATTTAAATATATCCCTTGTTTATTGTTATCGTATACGGCGTTTAATTATTTTCATTCAATATTTATTGTTCACAGATCCACTTGGTCCGAACTTTTAATGAAATATATTTTCTTTCCCAGTACATTTATCGTGAGACAGTATTATGTGTTATATGCCCACTGTGATGCATATATATTTATATTAATAATTGCATGTATGTCTTAAAGTGACTTTAATTATCTTCTTTATCAAATTACTATCTATCAAATCTTAACATAAGAAATTAGATCATAGGAACTGTCATAAACGTGTGCCCGCCACTCGTTTTTTTAGGCGTTATAATGGCTTTCTTTAATATATTTAATTAATATCAGTTTTCTTAATTCATTATCTTACAACGTTCATGCAAGAAACCAACATTATATACCCATATTCTTTATATATCATTTCCTTATTTACTACTTCATAATTATAATTTTTATTGTTATATAATAATGTCTCCGATTCCTTTTTTCTGTGTCCTGGATTCGATCCCGATGACTGTCTACATGTACTTGATCAGTTATTGAGTCTGTCTTTCACTGATTTCATTTTCGAGCTCGTGCAAAATTACTAGGCTCTTATCGAAATTATCTACATTATTAAATCTCCTTTTTGACTCTATACAGTAAGTTCTGGGAAATATACCATGCTTTCCTCTAATTCTAGGGTAATTTCTGCTCAAAGCGGCATTATTATTTATTACTTCGATCTGAGATTCGCGCGTTACGACCGACTCAACATCTAGATCGTTGGTGATCAACATGCTTGCAAGAATACTTTTTGCAATAACTTTGATCGACGGCTTGTCTCTGCCATGTATTTTTATGGACCAAGGATTGTCTGTTTCCATGTCTACAAGGTACTTTAAATATTCATTCTTTACTTTCGAGTTTATTTTTCCCTTGTATCTAGTACACCGTTCGTCTACCTGTATGTTATTCAATTTGTTTTGGGTTTGCTTGGCTACCTGTACACTTTTAATACCCATGTCACTTGTACAAGCTTTAGTTGTTACTTCAGACATTCCTTGCTTCATAATTACATCAGATTTTTCACATATTATGTTATCATTCATACTCTCCCTCATAGACCCTGATGTATTGTTATTTAATTCTATTCCACTTATATTTTCTTCCCCTATTTTACTATCTCCATTTTTTCCCTCAATTAATGTTTCTCCCTTTTCTAACTCACGCTTGTTATTTTCACAGATATCGTTTGTGTTTTCGGAGGTGGCCTCGAACTCACTCTCCTTGCTCTCTTTAATTTCTGGTTCCTTGTCCTGTTTCCCTGATTCTGAAAAAAAAGTTCAAAATATCGTTCTCTTTCAACCCTATGTTTATCATATAATTTCTCCTTTTCTAATCTAGCTATTTCATTTTCCTGTTTCAACCTGGCTATGTTTTCATGTAATTTTTTTATTCTTAATCTCCGTTCTTCCCTTTCCTGTTTGATCTCCTTCCTCATTTCTAATAATAACTACATGATTGTGTTGGAATTGGCTGGGTTTAGATTTCCCTCCATTTTTTATTTTTTTTGACTCATTTACCTAGTTTATTTCTTACTTTGACTCCTATTACATCCACTATCCTTTTACTTATTAATTCTACTTTTATTCTATTCACTTATTTTACATTCCTTCCATTCTACATCCATCTTCCATAGACATGCACACATTACTTTTTCCAATACATGTTAAATAGATTTTAAAATAAATTTATTTTCACTGATACCTTTCGTTGTCTTCTATTGTTCCTTACTGTCCTCGTTGAGGTCCTTTGGTTACCATCTCTTTCCCCCCAGGTCTTCTTCCTCACGTTCGTAGGATATTCACTACTGGAACACGCCTATCCACTCTTCGTTTGACGGTTGCTCAGCAATTTCTCGAAGCCCCACGTTGGGCGCCATGTACGACAGACTTGTAGTCGGGGTAAAATTTAATTAGGTGTCCAGGATTAAGGCACATGGACAATTGTGCTCCGGACTAGTTGGGTTCAGGTTTCGGTAGAACAATGGACTTAACTCTCGGGAATCCGTAAGAAAGGATGTTCACTTGGGGAAAAACAGTAGGCTTCCTTTGATCGGTTCCACTGGATGATGCACGTTTATTGTAGTTAATGTTACAATTGTCGTATTGGACGACGAGTTGTCGAGAAGGCTCTTGGTAGATCAGAAATAACTATATCTATATCACTCAACAAAGTGCTGCGACTTATACAGAGTGATGTGCCGTCTCTACTTGCACTCGCGTTAGTAACTTAGTTTATTTCGCTTATGTAAAGCGATGTGCCCCGCACCGGCACACTCGCTAGTCGCTACTCCTATCGAACTAACACTGTCTACTGAACTCTAGTTTTCGCTAAGTATAAATATTTATTATTTCTGAGTGGGCCGGCATTAGTCCCTTCCACCAAAAGTCTTAGCGTCTCACAAACAGTTTATATTTTACACTAATTTTGATTGGTAAATTATATCTTAAGGGCGTTGTCGTGGGTGTTAAACGTAGGCGTTTGTGGCCTAATGCCCTCCCTTTAAATGGTTTCCGGAAGACTGCGGCAGCTGCCATGTTACCGGATTATTATTATTATTATTATTAGTATTATTATTATTATTATTATTATTACTACTATTAGTCATACATTGTTATGTATTACCGATGCCACTATGTTGTATATGTCATTCCTGGTTTAATTTCCGGATTTGGCGGAATTGCACCCACTTCTTAGGTTGTAGCGATTTGTAGGTGGAGTTACGTTACTCTTATGTTATGACAGTTGATGAATGTCGTATAATGGAAATGGATAGTTTATGACAAATGGAATTTTTTGAAGAAAATGACTGAGTTGAAATGTTTTGGAAAACATAGTTGGAAAAAAGGAATAAAATGCACAAAGAATTAAAATAGGCTCAATTCTGGAAATGAATGTTATTATGTAACAAAATTATAAAGTGAATATATAATAATGTTATAATCCTAGTTATATTATATGGATGTGAAACATGGATTGTAACTTTAAGGGAGGAGGAGAAAATATTACGAGTAATCGTATATGAGAATAAACTTCTTAGGAAGATTTTTGGACATAAGGGAAATGGGAGGGGGGATATAGAAAACTAAGTAACAGTTGAGCTGTGTTACATTTATGGGGAGCCAGATATGATAATAACATTAAGCATCGTAGACTGTGATGGGCAGGATATGTAGGACAAATGGGGAATGGCAGACTGTCTTGGAGATTGTTTATAGGAAAAACAGAGCGAAAATGACCAGTAGTTAAGCCAGGAATGGGGTGGGAGAATACATTGGCTACGATTTAAAGGAATTACATTACACAGGGGTTGATTGGATAAAGTTAGGCTCAGATTACGGATTTATCGAGAGCTTATGTCAGCGCGGATATGAAGTTACGGGTTCGATAAAGGCAGTTAGTTTCTCATCCGTATTACGTTTATATTTTATTACTTCTGCATTTCATCCGCTAATTCCATTCTCTTAATTCTTCTCCTGATGCCATCCATCTATTATTCTTGTGGATTTCCTATTCTCCTTCTGGTTTCAGCATCCATTCTAAATTCATTTTCGGAATTACATTAATCTTGTCTGAAATCCCGTGTTTGTCCCAACATCCAATATTCATTAACTGCTGTTCTGTACCCGAGCTAAGTTCCAGTTGCACTGTAAACAAACTTGCTTAAGATATTACTGCGCCGACCCCGTCTATTGGCGGAATCGTGGTGTTACTTTTACCCGCCATGTGACTGAATTGTGTACGGAAGTGTGAATGATAGATGAATTTTTGTTTGATTATATCGTATAACTAGGGGAAAGAAGCCTGAATACAAGACAAGATGATACCAGTAATTAGTAACTTGCATTTCTCATTTGTTTATGACAACAATTATATATGGACCTACCAGACGTTTACACTTTTTCCATGATGTCGGTAGATATCCTATATTTCCATTGGCAATAGGTCTTCTTAAATGTAAATTATCCCCCTACATGGGAGAAATTCAACCATACTATTATAAATCCACTCGTTTTGGGGTAAATGTCAGTTGGCCCGTGGTCAGTGTTCCGCCTCATAGTGACATCTAGGATGCCAACGTAGCACTAGGATATGAAAATTCCGTATATTTTACTTAGAGGACTTTTAATCGGGCTTAAGTATATTTTAGATACTGAAAATCTACAAACTGGGATCCCATGGTTTAAAGTCCCTTCCGGAGGACCTGCTCCTTAGATTTTCTCATCCTAAAAATGTCCATCGACCGCGTCCGGGTTTGAACCCGCGGTCGTCCGGACCAGAGGCAAGTAGCACAATAACCACTAGACCACCCGGTCAATGCTTATTTAATCTGTTTAAATTATTATAGGTCCTCCCATATAACGTGTGCTAGGTAGGCCTAATATATGTTATTTTTATTTTATCCATTTCGAGTGTTAGAAAGCAAAACACATTTTCTTTCAAGTTTAAATGTAAATAGTTACGACGCAATCCACACATAAAGTTTGTTTACATTACTCGTAGGCCTAAACTGAAATTTTGCTCGGATTGATTCTGTCCTACTTTATTCCCTTTTGGTCTTATAGGAGTATACATTTTATGTCTCTAAGACACGGAGCTGGTTTGTTACTAAAATATCCAACAAGGAGCCTAGGTAATTTGTCATCGGTTTTTGTCATCTTCTAGCCTTTAGAGAATCAATATTGAGCTATAAGGCAGCAGCTGTTAGTTTTGGTTCTCTTCGTATAAAAACGGCCACTAATATCAAAAAAATGTCCCGCGCCGTAGCCGAGCGGTTAAGGTAGGAAGCGTTGGCGCAGAGCTACGGGACTTGCGCTGGTTCGAGTCTCCATGGGGGAAGAAATTTTCTCATGGTATTTCGGCCAGTATGGGACCGGTGCCCACCCAGCATCGTGAGGCAATTGGGTAGCTACAATAAGTAGCGGCTCCAGGTTGAGGAACCAGCTATAACGGCTGGGGGACACGACATGCTAACCACATGTCACCCCTACACTGGCTGTTGATCATCTACCTCTGTGATTGACACATGTGGATATGAAGGGCCAGCAGCCGGCTGGTAAAAGGGCAACCGCTGAAAAGTGGAAAGACCCTCAATCGGAATCGGAATATCAATAATTATTTATTTTCAGGTTTACAATAAATATACAAATGTGTGTAGATCTAACCAAAATTATGCAGTGTTTTTTATTCATTATTCCCTATGCCTTCAAAAATCAGTTTGATTTTAAAATTAATATGTTAATATTTTAAATAATCTTTGATTTATTCGAGAAAACAAACAGAAAATCACACTGTCTGAGTCTGCAAATATTAGTAGTTGCTGGATATTGTGTTTCTAAGAACGTTCTGAAAATACATTTAAGAGTAGGTTACAGTGATTTGTTCCATTTCATACTAGACATACAGAAAACTTTACAGACAGATTTTAACTGTGTTCTTATGCATATTTTTAATAAGAAATTATATTAAAGCAATAAATAATTGACTTATGAGTAAGAATTGGTAAATTAAAAAGAAAATATAATTAAAATATAAACTTTACCTATACAGGTATTATTAACGGTTGTCCAGCTGCTGTTATCACTCTCGCCTACACATCCTCACACCAAAGTCGAAAAATCTGCTTCCTCCACGACATCACTGATATCGCGCCCCGACTGTCCCTGTACCTGAGCAATTCAATGGATACATCATACCAAGGAATATAATTTAAATGTAACATTTAATTATCTTGAGAGTAATTAGTTTAAAGAGAGAAGAGTATAACTAATAAATGTAGACTTTATATATATGTATGTATATATATATATATATATATCCAGTAGTCTGGTAACATATTATTTGTATAGTCCAGATGTCAGATTTTCGCAGACTACGTTTTGGTCGTAACATTTGTAATATTATACTTTGTCGTTTTTAAATAATCATATTTAAACTTGAAGTGTCCTCTACAAACTGATATATGTTTTACGTTGTTTTTGGATTAAACTTTTATAACAGCGGGGGAAAATAATATATAGGTTGTACACACTGTTCATAAAAATGAATAAAAATTCGCAGCTATTTTAATAGCAAATATCTAATGTACAATTTCCATCCGAGTTTTTTCATTATCATCTTAATCTCCAGCAACTTTTAACTCAGAAAATACATCCAAATTCACACCTCAAACAAATTACATATTAAATAGAACGGATTTACTCTAAAGATTTATTATAATTGTCAAATATCCATACGTGGAATTGCTCACTTGTCGCCGACGTGGCTACTTTCGCATATGGTTCCGATAATGCAACCGCCCAATTCACAGTGATCCAAAATATCAAAGAACCGGTGAAAATAAAAACGTTTACTTTTTGTTAGAGGGTAAGGATGTGAAGAATTCTCTAAAAAAGTAGGTGATTAAAAAATCTGCCAAAGGATTAAACTGTATACTAATTGTTAGACCTAATTATCCGGCCGTTAAATTAAACATTATAAAAACTGAATTATTATTAAACATTTTGTTCAAATTATTAACAAATTTTCTAATAATTATTTTACTGCCACTCACTTCGTATAATTGTGTTAAACAGACTTATCCATTAATATTATTGAACAGAGCCCGAGGGACCGAGATGACGAGAACAAAATGATTGAACGTTATGAGGTGGATGGATAAAGACGAATGGAGAAGGAAAATAAAACTTTAAGCACAAGAATATGTATAAGTCTTAGAAATCTCTAAATAAATAAATAAAAAATAATTTTTTATCTAAATTCATACACCTATCTATGATCATAGATTAATAATTTTTTTTGGAACTTTCTGGCAAATACGTTTTTTTTTGTTAAACCAGTCATTAACTAATATATTGCGTGTAACAACTAACTGAATGTCCTCGCATCAATTAGTATCAGCCAGATATTCTTATACACTTACAATTTTTAAAGTCGGCCGCGGTGGACTAGTGGTTATGCTCCTTGCCTCTGGTCCCGAGGGTCACGGGTTCAAACCCGGCTGGGGTCGATGGATTTTTAGGACGGAAAAATCCAAGGAGCAAGTCCTCCGGGAGGGACTTTAAGCCGTGGGTCCCGAGTCTGAAGATTTTCAGGCTCGTAAAAAATCCTTAAGCCTGAATAAAAAGGCCTCTAAGCAAAATTTACCGAATTTTTCCCGTCCTAGTACTACCTTGGTTTCCTATATGTCAGTATGAGGCGGTGCGCTGACCACGGACCACTCAAAATGACATCTATACGAAAACAAGTGTAACTAAATTAGTATGGTTCAAATTCTTCCCTGTAGGGGGAGAGCGCCTAAATCTCTGTAAAGGGAAAAACATGGGCTTACAATACAAAAAAAAAAATGTTTTTAATTCAGCATTTTCTGTTAAACTATTGCTTGAAAAAGAAGAGAATTCAACTTAGAAACACATTTTGCTTTCATAGATTTTGAAAAAGCATTCGACACAGTCAAGAGATCAAAACTCTTAAATATATTGGAAGACAGAAATATACCAAATTTACTTCGGCAGAACATACAAAATATTTACAAAGACAACACCATAAAGATTAAATTAAATAACAGATTTTCTGAAGAAGGAATTATAAATCGTGGTGTGAGACAAGGCTGCCCCCTATCCCCAACACTCTTTGCAATTTATATCAATGAAGTAATATGTTGCTGGAACAAAACATATAAATTTGGAATAAGAATATCAGAAAATAGAAAATTAAACACCATATTGTTTGCAGATGACCAAATAATAATAGCAAATTCCGAAGATAATCTACAGAAAGGTCTGTATGAACTTAACAAAATTACAGAAGAATATGGATTAAAGATATCTACAAAAAAAACAAAAATTATGGCATTTCAAGGTGTAGATCCTGTCAGAAGTAAAATTGTACTGGACAATACAATTTTGGAGCAGGTGAATAATTTCACATATCTAGGATGCAATATCTCATATGAAGAAGAAAAAGATCTAAATGCAAAATAGCTAAATTTTTAAGAATTTTAGGGTTAATAAATTCTATCTTCAAGCCACAGTTAGTCCAAAAGCATTCTAGACTGAAAGTGTATAAAACACTGGCTCTTCCAACTCTTTTGTATGGTAGCGAAGTATGGACGTTGAAACAGAAGGATATACAGAGACTTAGATCTGCTGAAATGAGATATCTTCGGAGGACTGCAGGATACACACTACTAGATCACAAAAAAATGAAGACATCTTGGAAGAATTACACATGGAATCTTTAGAAAACAAAATTTCTGATTATAAGTCAAGATGGATGCAACATGTTCATCGAATGGAAGATCACAGAATACCCAAACAAATGTTTAAGATATCAACCTGCAGGAAGAAGAAGACCAGGACGTCCACTCAAAAGACTTTTGGATGGTGTTTCTCTTGAGGCCGAAACAGGTCAACAAATGGCCTAAATTCGTGAATGTACTATGATGATGATGATGATACAATTTTTAATGTTATGCATGTGGATGAATTTGATAGCCAAAAAGTGATTTCCAGATTTATTTTTCGCATTGTGGATCACTGTGCAATGCTTGTATCTACGTTTCTCACGCCATCCCTATAATAGGAATAAATTCATATTAGTTTTTTGCCATATCAGGTATTAATGAATAGCCTACATAACAACATAACTTTCTGTTTTCAATTTTTGACTAAAAAATTTGCGTTTAAAATAAGAAGATTTACGTAATATCCAAATGTCCAGCAAAAAAAAAAAATGTACACTTAGAAAAAAAAGTGAATGGCTTCAATATACGACCCTGTCATGACCCACTATGCATGCTTGAAGAGCTTGGTCTATGTTTCACGAGGTAACGCATTGTTAAATGTTATAATACGACGTATTTGGTTTTAATGGTCATAACTAGTTAGATCAATAAATGGGGCTTATATCTAGATATTTACGAGTGTTCGACGTATACAATATTACTCAAATTACAACATTTGGAATAAATTTCAATTCTCGTACATAGTGTAAAACTAAATAAGACAACCAGGATTTAAATGACTGGTATCCGACATGCTAGTAGCGTAGATCGTTAAACCAATTACATAAAAATGAAATATATATATATATATATATATATATATATATACATATGAGAGTCAGGCTTCAGATCCCTCGACAATGATTTTTTGTTGTTTATTTTTATTTACGCAAAATTAATCAACATTATTTCCAGCCAAGTAATCTACATCTACTTTACATTATATTAGGTCATAATCCTGCCTTCGTAAACTCTACAATAGTATTCAGCTACCGGTATAAATCCAATTGTGTATGCAGAACCACGTTTTAATAATAAAGCTATAAATGTATGTAATTAATGTTGATATAGCTTCATCACCCTTCAACTTAAAAATATAGTTCCTGTAGGTCAGGTTGACCGTAATAATAGCCCACATATGATGGACAATATTAATAATAGTAATAATAATAATAATAATAATAATAATAATAATACATAGTAATACTTCCAAATAGTTGGTTCGTCTTTTTTTCTTTAAGAAAGGGCACATAGAATAAAATAGAAAGCTTTGTAACAATTAAAAAATTTAACCTCATCTGGAACCGAACGTGTGACCTCTTGCATACAAAACAAGCCATAAAGAACTGAGCTAAGCATTCTTTGTCTTGCTGTACATAAAAGAATGCTCTTCATTGCAGGAAGGGGAACGTGTTGTAACTCTGCTGTGCAATTAGTTTACTCGTGTGAATCGCTCGTTAAAACTATAAATGTTCGAGGTCATGAGTCCGCTCATTCTTCTTCTTCTTTTTTTTTTTGCTAAGTGTACATAGACCTGATAATGTCCTTGCTTTATAAACAGTGACTTTTTATGTTGTATATTATTTACAGATTGCTGTGATGAGAGGAAATAATAAATATGCATGTTCCATTAATCTTATTTTGAGCGTTTTTTTTAATTCTTAAAGTCTTACTGATCTTACCTTTAACTTCAAATACTATTTTTAATAACTGGTTCCTTTCAGTTTAGAGAGTAAATACTTACATGCTGTGTAATGTATATCACTTTCATTATGTGTATATATATATATATATATATATATATATATATATATATATATATATATATTTGGATTGAAAATTAAAATGAAGAAATACATGAATTCGTTTATTTTTACAAGGTATTAATGTATGAATAATTAGATCGTACAGGGTTTATTCTTTTTACTTGTTCACTGAGGTTTTAACTGCTAGAAGCACAATTACATTTTCAACCAAGATCGCTGCTCCTGCTTTATAAACACGGCGAAACACAACAACTTAGAGCGGCAACTCAGAGGAGACTAATTTTCTTTCTCCACAGCACATGCGCTTTGAGACGTACGGACGTGTCCATTTACTGTAAGATAGGTCAGAGAAGCTACAGACAATTAACTCCGCCTGGTTTCGCTTCTACAGCAATCTTGCCACTATTTTTGTTACATCCCACGTATATACATGTTTAAATGTTATATTTTTCGTAGTTTAAATGTTTGTCAATATTATATCACGTGACATAGCCTACGGCATATGTATAATATGTGGTCAGCCTTTAGATTTTCCCAGGTTTCTCCCGCTCTATTTACTACATATGCATAAACGTGTCACTAATCCGATGTTGAACATGTCCCAAACTGGATGAAGTTCCATGAGATAATTGCTTGGTCATAGGGACTCGAACCAGAGCATGTCTCCGTCAAGTAATGAAGCTGCATTCTTCACTTTTTATATTGGCCTATAACTTATATGGCATTTTTTCACCCCTACTTCCATCGTCCTATTGCTTGCTTTGCTCATAAGCTCCATTGACTTTGAAATATAGATTTTATTTTTAAAATTATTTCATAATTCTCTATATTAATTAATTTATTTATTTATTTTCAGGTTTTATAATTTGTTAGATGTCATCTGTTACTTGTTTCCACATTCTATAGCCAATCTCCACTCCTCTTTATTTCCCCACGCCCCTTCATCCATGCCTCTCTCTTTCATTTTTATGACTATTACTTCTGTTCCTTCTTCCTTACTGTCGGGTTCCATTCATACATCTTTTTCAGCAATGTCTTCCGTCATTCGTTTCATATGTACAAATAATTTAATTATGTTGTTTTGATAGTTTCTATTGTCTTTTATATTATAACTAGAGGGCGGATTTATATGCACTAAAACCATAAATATATGCACGCAACTATGCAGCAAAAAAATTGAAAATATGCTATTAAATTTTTAAAAAATATGCACAAAAATGAATTTTCTTCTTATAGTAAAATACACTATTTTCTCACAACATTTTACTTATTTTTTATGAAGCAAAAATTGTAATATTTTTACTTTTTCGCTCCTAATTTAAGTTATTAATTTATTTTATAGTGTCATTCTCATTAATCTTGTCTGTTTTATGAAATGTAAGTCAATAATCATTTAACGATCACTTGTCAATTTTTGTTACAATAAATAACCAAATATTTTTCTAAATTTTCTGGTAGAAAGCACTTCATTCTGTCACTTAAAATGTGTTTGTACAAAGAGAATGATCTCTCCACTTCACATGAGGTCACAGGGCAGAGGCTGTCACTCACAGAATAAGAATAAGTATTGTATTGATTTAATAATGTGATCAACTGATAATAAGTTATTTAAAATACATGTTTGTCGCAGAATTGTCGTAGGACAATTTTTCCATTTGTTGTTAATTTAGGATTCCCACCAATGCATTAATGAAGCAAAGATACTCTACTGGTTTTTGCTTCTGCATTGAAAACGCTTGTCTTTGTCCACTAACACTCACAAAATGGTATTTGAGAAAATAATTTAAACTTCGATTCCCGATTTGTTTTGTCACCGCGGTCAGTAATGTACAACAGGCTTCCTTTGTGTCAAATGAAGTATGTTTTGTACACATGAAAGTTTATTTCAGGAATGATTTTTGAGTTTTTGACATGCATGCCAACAGTCTCAATGAAGCTGATGTTCAAACTTCAAAGAATATCGCCGGTTGACAACGAAAACCAGGAAATTACCACCGTAAACTGTCCATTGTTGGCAAGCACGTTCATCTCTTTCGAAATATTCCATTCAGGAAATGGTTTAGGCCAGATTGCTTTATTGGCCTGTCGAGATTTAAAACTGCAGATCCCTGCTCGACATTGTCACTGTTGTGCGAAAATGCGAAATACGTAATCTGGCTTTCAATGAAAACAAGATTGTCCTCAATGAAAAAAAAAACAAAAAAACATGGCAATAAAGGAGAAGCTTCCCATTTTATGGGGTTCCAACTAATATTTTAATATTATACAGAGAAAAATGTAGACCTATAATATATGCACCCATATGCACATATTAGTGCGCTAATCCCTTGAATATGCATTTATATGCACTATAAAATTTTGCCAATTGATTCCAAATGACATGAAACGCATTTTTCTCTTCTATGCATATGTTTATGTTTGAAGGAATAAAACATGCAAATATGCAAAAATCCGCCCTCTAATTATAACCATCATTTGTGATTTTCTCTCTTATCGAAACGTTGTTGATAATAAACAGAAGTTAATTATTTTTAATGGTAAATTTATCCAAAGCACTTATTTATTTTCAGACATTAAAAGTGTACTTAGTTATGTTTATTGTTGCGATTGATCAACAATAATCTTCATATCCAATATGGAGCATAAGTAACAAAATAATCACGTTTCAGAGGCCTAATCCTTTTCTCGAGTTATCAGGTTGAAAGTCCCAAGTTATCTTATGGCTACTTATATTAAAATGTACAGTTCCATTACAGGCCTTTGAGATAGGCTCGCACCTTTCTATTGATGTCGGATAAAATACATCAACCAGTTTACCAGTTCTTAGCCTTTACAACAAGAACTAACGTCTTGTCTGCATTTTAGTTAGAAGCTAATTCGCTCCTGGGCATTGGCGCCGCCATAATATTTAGGCTAACTTACTAGTTCAATGCATATCGAACCCATAGGTTCATGGTAACGCAGACATAAACTGCCCATACATCGCTATCTTGAAGTAATATTTTTCAATCGTTATATTTTATCATCCAGTAATATTATGCGAATGAGAAACATGGACTCTTACTTTAAGGGAGGAAAAATATTACAATAATTTAAGAAAATTCTTAGGAAAATATTTGGACGAAAAATAGACGAACAGTCAGATGAATGGAGAACTCTACTAAGAATGAACTACATGATATTTATTGGAAGCCAGATGTAATAAGAACAGCTGGATAAATGGAAGAATGGGGAATGAAAGAGGGACATGGGAGATCCTTACAGGAAAACCAGGGCGAAAGCCCCCGGTAGGTAAGCCAAGAATGTGGGAGATCATGACTAGAAGGAGGTAAATTATACGGGGGGATGTTTTGGGAAGGATTTGATGAGGTTAGGGATACATGGAGAGTCATTGAACATGTGGTTCGATAGTGTTAATTAGTTATCAAGTTACTTTGTAAATATAATTTTTATTAACAATGTGAAATTGAGCCATGTTGCACAGCGATGACTACAATGTTAACGTAACAACTGTCAGGTTACGAAACAACGCCACTGAAAAAAATATTTTTATATAACATTAATTATATGCAGTTTTAATATTTCACAGATTACATTCAAAAGTGTTTCATCTATGAAATTACACAGTTGAAATTTGCAGAAGAGACCAATCATCAAGGTTCCTCTAAGAGGAACATATTACATAATATTTTAACTACCATATTCATCAAAGTTTAAATACTTGTCGATATGATATCAAGTGATACATCACATATGTGTAATATGTGGCCAGCCTTTAGATATACCCAGCATTTTTTCTTGTATTTACTCCATATACATAAACTTTTCAGTAATTCGATGTGGAATATGTCCCATTCTGGAGGAAATTCCATGATATATTTGCTTGATCATGCGGACCCCAAACAGAGACGTCAAATAAAGATCGCTGCATTCTTCACTTTTTATACGTATTATTTCTTACATGGATTTGTTCTAACACAACAACTTCCATCGTTCTGTTACTTGCTATATCCATATACTTTTAAAATATCGATTTCATTTTTAAAACTCTTTAATAATTCTGTGTATTAATTAATTTATTTAAGTTATTTATTGCCAGGTTTTATAATGTGTTTGATGTCATCCGTTACTTGTTTCAACATTCTGCAGCCAATCTCCACTCCTTTCTATTTTCCCACGCCCCTTCATCCAGGCCTCTCTCTTCCGTTTTTATGACTACTACTTCTGTTCCTTCTCCCTTTCTTTAGGGTTCATTCATAGATCTTTTTCAGTAATGTCTTCCGTCATTCTTTTTATAAGTCAAAAAATGTAATTCTGTTGTTTTGGTACTTTATATTAGGTAATCTTGTACTTTATTATAACATGTACCAAGTCATTCACTCAGCTTCCATTGCATAGAGTAACTGAATAAATTAATAAATCCCAATGCCAGTCAATAAAAATCATAAACAATTAGAAAAACCATTGAGAGGATTAGTTGTCGGACTTAGGTTATGAGTATACTTAAATTAATCAGGAAAGCTATTAGAATATGATTGTGAAATGATAAATGGCAAATAAAATGATCCGACGAAATTAGCATTAATGGGAACTAAATGACTAGTCATTAACAAGGTAGAGATCACAAGTAATGCCACCCTTTCTTTTGTGAGGGCGGAAGTGACCGACACATGGATAAAGAGTTAAAATGTTGACAAAATCCTTTATTCTCAGGGTTTAACTGGCAATCTCTTGTGAGGCAGAATTTTACAGCTATGCGCTGACAGTCAGAGTACAATAACTGAATATATGACCGGGGATTTCAACGTGGGACAAACAACGCTAGTAAAAAGTGTGCGAAGGTAGAAAACTCTGGCGTTAGGGCCTAGTACAAATAAATATCAATGACCTAGGAAAAACCCAGTGGCCTAAGTAACAAACTTGTGACCCGAATGTACGTGAAGCCAGCACGGATATGTTCCCAACCTCTGAACGGCAAAATCACCAATAACAAAATTGTAACAGCTTCCCAGATTATACTATAAGGATACATTAACCAATCATATTATTTTGTTACGTGCACCTAAGCACTGATCTCAGGTCCACGACGGTAGATATAGTGGGAGAACCTAATTTACGTAATAGGCGAGGGAGACGAACCTCAGACACTTGTGCTTGTACTTGTGCTCTGATCCTTACCCATATCTTCATCAAACACTGGCAGCATGGACACCAGTGGTAACTTACATTTAAGGACTTAGAATTTTCACCGAATTATCTCAAGTATCGTGACTTAAAATTTTTATTAATCGCAAGGATAATTTATTACATACATGAGGACTTTATTTAAACTCAAAGTAAGATACATACAATGTTATTTACAAATATGGATCGCATGGGCTGTAAGCCGTACATGCTGTTGACAGTCCGTTACAATAAGTTGATGTTTAACAACAAACCCAAAAAGAAAACACAATAATATTACAATTAGATATCAATACAATTACATTATACATTAATTTAGTTCTGTAGAATTATTAAGAATTATTGGTATTGCAATTTCTTAACATATTTATTTATTCCTGAATAAATGTTGTTCTTATTTTCCGCGTTTTGTCCAGAAATCTACCCAGGTTTATCCAATTTTCCGGGTTTACCAGTAACTCGTAGGATGCCCATCTTTCACGATTTGAATTTGGAAATCTTTCCGGTAATAACTGATGCCTCCAATATTCTAAATCGTTATATTTTCCTAATATATGTATCTCGTCTTCAAAGCTCCCGTACATTGGACATATTCGCATATCGTGATCGTCGCTAATTTTTTTAAAATTTCCGTGCCCCTAAACTGAACCAAGCAAGCCCTGATTTCCCTTTAAATCCTAGATTGAGAATATAAGATTCTTTTCCCCAAACTTATTTTAGGTCTCTTTGTAAAAACAGTGATAGTTTCCCCGCACGTTCGGCCAAAATATTTTGTCGGTTTATATGTAAGTACCTCCTTGTTATTTTTCTCCACACATTCTTGCGATTTTCAGTCCCTTTTTCCCATACCCAACCTATCCCCATCTTTTGGAGTTCTCTCTTAACCTTGTCTGCCCAGAATTTCCCATTTGCGTTCCTAATTTGGTGTTCGTAAAACAAATTGCTCTGAGCATTGTTTGTTCACCTTGGAATGGCCGCAACCAGTACTTGAGTACAAGAATTGTGCAGTTTATGTTGTCCTGAAATGGCCCAAATTCATATAAAATTCCACAGTTAGAAACGGCCTTACTAAGTCCTGTAATATATTTTAGAAATAGTGTCCGCGAGTAAAATAAGACGCAGTAATTTTCTTAACTGTTAGATTAGATTAGATTTATTTAGCCTGGCCATCTCTTCCACTCACCAGGACAAACATATATTACATCAGAATATAACCATCTCAATTATCTCTAATATTAAAAACTAAGTAAAAATTAGATCAAAAAGATAATATCTAATATATTACGATCTATAATACAACCAGTTAATGTTATTATTATTGATTTCGTACATCTCAATGATGGCTAAATCATATTTGAAGAGAAACATAATACGCTCAGACCGGGACTTGAACCCGGGACCCTTGGTTCTCTAGACCAAGTGCTCTACCAAATGAGCTACCTGAGCAAGTACCGATCTAAACGCAAATCTGCACTTAGATTGGTACTTGCTCAGGTAGCTCACTGCGTTTAGATCGGTAATTGCTCAGGTAGATCAGTTCGTAGAGCACTTGGACTAGAGAACCAAGGGTTCCCGGGTTCAAGTCCCGGTCTGAGCGTATAATTTTTCTCTTCAAATATGATTTATCCATCATTGAGATGTACGAAATCAATAATAAAAAACTTGGAAAAAAGCCGTACTGGCTGTAATGTATAAATTCCCAAAATATGTTTTTTAATAAAGGAGCCGTCATTTGCAAGATAGAAGCATGGCTTCACAGCATTTGGTGGACGGGAATTACAATGTATATAGAGAAAGATTTGCGTTTAGATCGGTACTTGCTCAGGTAGCTCAGTGGTAGAGAGCACTTGGTCTAGAGAACCAAGGGTCCCTGGTTCAAGTCCCGGTCTGAGCGTATAATTTTTCTCTTCAAATATGATTTATCCATCATTGAGATGTACGAAATCAATAATAAAAACTTGGAAAAAGCCGTACTGGCTGTAATGTATAATTCCCAAATATGTCTTCTTAATAAAGGAGCCGTCATTTGCAAGATAGAAGCATGGCTTCACAGCATTTGGTGGACGGGAATTACAATGTATATAGAGAAAGATTTGCGTTTAGATCGGGACTTGCTCAGGTAGCTCAGTTGGTAGAGCACTTGGTCTAGAGAACCAAGGGTCCCGGGTTCCAGTCCCGGTTTGAGCGTATAATTTTTCTCTTCAAATATGATTTATCCATCATGGAGATGTACGAAATGAATAATAAAAACTTGGAAAAGTCGTACTGGCTGTAATGTATAATTCCCAAATATGGTCTTCTTAATAAAGGAGCCGTCATTTGCAAGATAGAAGCATGGCTTCACAGCATTTGGTGGACGGGAATTACAATGTATATAGAGAAAGATTTGCGTTTAGATCGGTACTTGCTCAGGTAGCTCAGTTGGTAGAGCACTTAGTCTAGAGAACCAAGGGTCCCGGGTTCAAGTCCCGGTCTCAGCGTATAATTTTTCTCTTCAAATATGAGTTATTGTTAGCTAAAATTAAGAGTAAAACTAATAATAAAATGTATACAAGCAAGACATATTAAATTGTCCCTGTCTGTGTGTATACAAAAAACAAAGAAAAATAATGAGATATAGAAAACTAATTTTACGATTATACAATATTTAAAACAAAACTAATAAAAATATTTGTTATTCTTAATATTATTTTAATAAATAATTAAATTTATAATTGTTAGAAGAATATTATCTGTGAGGTGTATAAGTTACTTTGTTATTAAATAATTCTTTAGTTCGTTTTTGAAGGATTGTAATAGTTTGACAGTCTGTGACATAGGGCGGAAGGGAATTCCATGTTTTGGTAAGTGAGACCGTAAAAAGATAATGAATAATATACAGTGTGATGAGGAGGGATATAAAGGACAATGTGCTGATGGGATCGAGTGTCAAGATTATGTGTGTGTCGGATAGTCTGATGAAGCAAAGTGATAAATAATAGGCGATGATGTGTGAAGTATTTTATAGAGAAGGGATGAGGAATGGACAGTTTTGCGATCTGTTAGACGAAGCCACGGTAATTGTTCCAGGGACGTGTAAACATGGTCAAATTTGCGAATACCACAAATAAAAACGTGCGCAAGAATTATGAACACATAGAAGTCTTTGAGTGGAAATAATATTTAATCAGTCTGTAAAAGAGTGTCACAATAATCAAAACGGGGCATTGCAAGTGTTTCTACTAACATTTCCTAAGAGCGAATGACAGACAATTTGGTACGCGATTTAATGAATGTATTATTGAGAAGACTGTTTTGCAAGTATGGTTTATTGTGTATTCCAATTTAAGTTGTTGTTAATAAATACTCTAGAATTTTTACTGTCTCACTATAAGGGATTTGAACTCCATTTAGTGACACATGCGATACTGTGTTTACGTTAATTGTAGATAATAGTTTCTGGTGACCCATAATGATTGATTGTGACTTTCTAGGATTTAATTGCAGTCCATATTTAACTGTCCAAGTCATTAGTTAGTCAAGATCCTCGTTAATTTTGGCAACAGCGTCATTTAGTGAATATGTGTCGGTTTGGATGTAGATTTGTATGTCGTCTGCAAATAAATTATGTTTGCAATGCTTTAGGGAGTATGATATGTCATTTATTGTAAATTGAAAAAAGCAAAGGCCCAAGCACCGAACCCTGTGGAACCCCAGCTTTACAGAAGGACCAAGAAAAACATAATGCATGATTTCCTACAACAGATTGCTGGCGCTCATGAAGGTAGGAATTGAACCATTTCGTGGCACTATCAGAGAGTAAGAGGTTTTTAAGTTTAAGTTTATGCAACAATAAGTACAAGTCTACCGTGTCGAATGCTTTCCTAAAGTCCAGTAATGTAAGAATGGTAAGTTTTCGATTATCAGCAGCTTCGCGTATGTCTTCGCAAATATTTAGTAGAGCAGTATTGTATTGTGTCCTGTCTGAAGCCTGATTGAAATTGATCTAGAAGGTTGTATTCATTTAGGTAGTCAGTCAGTTGTTTATGGACTAATCGCTCCAGAGCTTTGAAAGGGTGGGTAAAATGCTAATGGGTCGAAAGTCGTTCGGGGTTGAAGGCAGTGGACGTACGAGGGCTTGTTTCCACAATGAGGGATATATAGAAGTTTGTAGTGAGTAGTTAAAAATATGAGTTATAGTAGGTAGTATAGCGTCGATTATTATTTCAGTAAAGTAATATTTATACGGTCAGTTCCTTCTGCTTTGGTGTTTTATTCGCATGATGGCTTTCTTTACGCCGTAATCTGTAACATATGAGAAGTGGAAATGTTCTCTGTCGGGTTAATTTGTCAGTGATAATTCATTTATTGTTTGTTATTATCCTTTGGAGTAGTAGTATCCCTGTGAAGTGATTTTGAGTGTGTCCAGAGAAACGGTTAATTGTGTCTACCTGCGTTGTCTTTTTCCCTATTCCCATTCTATTCAAGTTTTTCCAGATTCTGAAGTATTGGTATCTGTTAGTCTGTATAAATGTCTAAGTTTGGCGTTTCTTATAGCTTGATTTGTCTTGTTACGTGACTGTTTATATTGATTGAGATTTGTGTCTGTTTTGTCGAGTCTATATTTCGTATGTGCTGCGTCTCTATCAGCCATCAAGTTACGAATGAAAGAGTCATCCAGGGTGCAGGGCGTCGTTTCACGAGTTTAGGTTTTTAGACTGTTAGTAACCACGTAAGAAATTAATCGATCATAGGGAATCGACTGAATATTTAAACTCTATAAATTAATATATAGATCAGTGAGCTAATACGCATGAATTAATTATTAACGCGGTAAACCCACGATAAACGCCATCGCGATTGTGAAATCAGTGCGAGGGAATATAATTATAACATGTACAGTGTTCTTCATTTCGAAGTTGTTTTCAAGACATAATAAATTACATTCAACACAAGTATTCGACCACATTTAATTCTGCCCGACGAAGTCCTCGCGGAATTCTGAATAAGAACCTCATGCTACCGAT